>JBBPBX010023720.1:0-40297 GCA_038048925.1 Garcialebias charrua | reverse complement strand
TCGACTTACGACGTTTCGGACTTACGTCACACATCTCATATTTATTTATAATAAATACAGTACTGTACAGTCACCAAGCACTTAGCCTATCCTAACACAGTTTTTAAAGATGAAGGAGTGAGTTGAATTGTCTCCCTCCTCCCTGCAGGCTCCATTCACATAAAGGGAGCTAGCTCACTTCATGTGAAAGGGAGACAATTCAACTCACTCCATCTTTACAAACTGTGTTAGGATAGGCTAAGTGCTTGGTGACTGTACTGTACATTTATTTATTTATAAAAAATAAAAAAATTGTATGTGATCCGACTTACGTCATTTTCGACTTACGAACGGCCCGTAGGTATGGAACTCGTTCATAAGTCGGGGACTACCTGTATACATCGCATACATACATACATACATACATACATACATACATACATATATATATATATATATATATATATATATATACTTGATTCAAGAATACACTTGACACTGAGGCTGAAAGAGTTTCAGTCTCTTGTCCCTCCACAAATAAATTGTTCACTTTGGTAAATGCTTCTCTTGCTTCAGTATTTTCTTCTAACCTTGTTTTTTTTTTAATTATTTTTAATAAACAGGAACTATTTTGTACCTGTTGGGAGGTGTTAAGCGCTTTGCATTTAAGGCAGCATCACAGCCAGTTTACCGTGGAGGAAAAGTTTAGGCTGAACTTGTGCACCTTCGTCAGTTCTGGTGCACGTGAGTCTCCAGGGATGAAAGTGCACAGGGGCTGGCCCACCGCTGCAGTGAGGGTCCGCTCACAGTAGTAAGGCCTTTTTGTTTCTCCAAAAACACTGTGACTGCTTAAGCAAATGACTGTCTGCACAGTGACTCTTTCAATGTGTGTGTGTGTGTTGTTCATTAGATACGTAGTGGGATTAAAGTACGTTTTATGTGCATTTATAAACGTGTTGTCAGTTAAAGGCAGATGGTAGAGGGACTTGTGTCCTCACACACAGCTTCTCCGCTCTTCTGTCCTCCTGCTACTGACGCTCCTCTCCCTCCTCTTCCTCCTGGATGACCTGGATGTCGTCTGACGGGGAGGAGGGCGAGCTGTCTGGCTCTTTGCTCTTCTCCTCTTCTTCAATGATCTTCTTCCACACCTTGTGGTTTTCTGTCAGGTGCTGCATGATGCAGCTGAACAACCTGCGCCGAGTTGTTGTCCTTCCTGCAATGAACAACAGGAAGGCGCGTGTTTAGATTTTGACCTTGCTTCTGGACAAAGTCAGAGGTTATCTGGCTGTACATGAACGCTGTCAGTGCACGAATACTGACATCTAACAGTCATTTACCAAAACGGTAAAAAAACACACACATAAAAACAGGAAATAATTAATGAATTCAGCTCAGAGAAAAATTTATAGTGGCATTTGAAGAAAATATACAAACTATTATACAGCCATTTACAGCAATGGCACAGACAAGCAAAGACCTTGTACAACATTTGACCTTGATTTGTGACCTTGATATTTGAGCAGAGGCAATAAAAAGATTATGTGACACGGTGTCTGGTGATGGTACAAATATATATAAAGTTTCATTAAATTATCTTGAGCAAATCAAAAGTCGTGGCCTGGACAAGCAAACAACTTGTTTAACACTGACCTTGATTTGTGACCTTGACCTTTGAGTTGGGGTGATGAAAAGTGTGCGTGACACTACCAAATAAAGATGCACATGCTTACCATGTGCCGTTAAATTATTTTGAGCGGATCACAAGTTACAGTTACATAAGTGCGTGTGGACATACAGATATTGACAATCCCATAATATTCGTCTTATTCATGTACAAAATTATGATTTACTTTAAACTTAGTATTCATTCAACCTTTATTTATACAGGCTAGCCTCGTTGAGTCACGGGGACTCATTTACAAGAGGGACCTGTCTCACTCACACCAAACAACCATCCACTCTCACACTCACACCTAGGGTCAATTTAGAGTCACCAATCAGCCTAACAAGCATGTTTTTTGGTCTGTGGGAGGAAACCGGAGTACCCGGAGGAAACCCACGCATGCACGGGGAGAACATGCAAACTCCACCCAGAAAGGCCCCGGACCGGGATTTGAACCGGCAACCTTCTCGCTGAGAGGCAGCAGCTCTACCAGTTGTGCCACCGTGCTGAAACTTATGCACAGCTTAAGAGTCAGGTGTGTTCAGTAGCTCGGCAATTACGGTACATTTGTTGGGATTATGATACTTTTTGGTAACATTTTGCAACGTGACAAGGTCACATAGTATTATACGAGTTATATTTTGAACAAGACAAGTCAGGAAGAACTACAATAAATTAGACCGGTAGGTAAATCTCTAATCTTCTGTACCTTACAAACTACCATTAAGTCGTTTCAAACCGGTGGGAATCCTATTTTGAGAGGTACTTAGAAGATTTCTGGAAGATAAACTCAGTTTCTTCCTCGATGACAAATGACTTTAAATTAGACTGGGATTATTTGCTCAGGTGATTCCATTACAACCTCGTGCCCACAAAGTGTCCTGCAGTGTTTTCCATCCATCACTTTTGTGACGTGATACCGTCAAAAACTCCAAGTACATATAAACATACTTCAGTTTAGGGGGTAGGGGAAAGATTTAGATACCTTTGTAGCTTCTAACAGAACTCAAACTTTTCAACAGAGCAGTATTTTAAAGGAATATTTAAGGGTACTGTATTTAAGGTAGATCTGATCAAATTTGTTGACATGATGGAACTAATGACACTAATATTCACTCAGCAATCACATATTTAGTTTATTTTTCAGCCTAGATTCCCTATTTTATTCAAAGATCTAATGTAAAAGTCTAATCATGCATTAACACATGATCATAAATAGTTGGGAACAATTCAGTAAGACTTTGATTCAGAAGATCAATACTGTTATTTTGTCATATTTATTATTATATTACAGACAACTTGACCTGAACAGCTCCTGGGACGTAGTTTTCAGAAAAACAAGGTTTCAGTGCCCGGCCCATGGTCTATCCACAATATTCCTACGCCCCATGATGCCTTGCGCGAATTATGGGAACGACTTCCGCCTGAAGTGAGAGCAGCAGTTAAAGCCCAGTCTACTGGCTGTATTTTTCACTTTAGTTTTTTTTGTTTTGTTTATTTCTAATTAATTGCAATGGTTACTTCGTGTTGGGTCAGTGGGTGTTCCTGTCGGGTAGACGTTTGTTCAAAGTGCAGTTTTCACTTCATCCCAAAAATAAGTAAACGTGAAGGATTTATCTCCATCGGAGGAGCTGACAGCTGCACCTCCTCTGCCTGATCTGCTCCCGAAGACGTCGTGTTCAGATCACGTTTTCTCCGGTAAACAAAATATTCTACATAAATCATTTTGTGAAACAATTTCAGAACAATGTGAGAGTATAATTTTCTCTGTGTTGGAGCTGTTGTTGTTTTTTTCTTCATGATTTAGCACCGTCTACTAGCTGTGGTTAGCTTAGCATGTAGCGTTAGCATCTGTTAAAGTATTTACTAAACAAATCTGTGGATAAATAATATAACTACATGTGTGTGTAATACATTTACATATGCTGTGTGTATGTGTATACTGTATGCACACTATATATACAGTATATACATACATACTGCACATACATACTGTACTGTAGTACTGTTTTGATTGTAGGTCCCTGTTACTCTCATGTGAATAAAGCAGTGGGATGCTGTTTGTACAGAAAATATTCCATAACACAAGTTCATCTTTTGGTTATTACTACATTTGTTCTATTGAAATATTTATTTTTTCAGGAAGGCCTGCACACAAGTCACAGACTGGTCTCCCACGCTGAAGTTGACAGACACACTTACTCTGAGACGCAGGAGCAGAAGAACAAGTAATGACACAAGCACCTGGCACAATAATTCAAAAATATTAAAGTAAATCTAAGATAAAATTACTGAAATCAATATAAAATTGAACATTACAGTATATCTTTGTGAATGAGTAAAAAATGTAGGAGCAACTGTATTTATTCTTTCTACTTTGAGTAGCAAACTTGGTCTTATTTTAGACTTTGTGATGCAAACATGACAGTTTTATTCTTTTTTTAAGGTACAGACGAGTGAAGGGCCAAGTTCCATCGTCTTGGATTCCGGAGGGGTTTGCTGCTTGCTCCAGTCGTCCAGTGGTCGTCCAGTGGTCGTCCAGTGGTCCCACATGATTAGGAATCTGTTCCAGTTTGTTTAAAATCAGAAACTGCCCATCATTTCTTGTTGAGTGTATTTGACCTGGTATTTATTCTGGTATTTATTCTGCAGCCAATCATTTTCATTAAAAGACATCAAATCACCCACAGTTCTCATATTGTATTCAGTTTCAAATGTTTTTAGTTTATTCATTCATTCATTCAACCTTTATTTATACAGGCTTGCCTCGTTGAGCCACGGGGACTCATTTACAAGAGGGACCTGTCTCACTCACACCCAGAGTCAATTTAGAGTTAACAATCAGCCTAAAATTTATAATTATAGCTTTTATTCTTATCAATCTCCTCCTGGAGGAGGAACCACAGCAACATGCATGTTTTTAAGTTTTGTACTTGTCAATAAAAAACTAAACTGGTAAGTTGCCAAAAAAACAATCACATCTAGTGTTTTTATTTGCAGTAGAACTTCTCATTAGACATTAAACAACGTATCTTATTGAAATAAAGAAGGTGAAACACAGCAACACCAAATGCACTTCAAACGCAGATTTATTTATAGAAATTATATTTTCACTCATTTGTTGCTGTGGTACATAACTGCACACAAACTTCTGGACCAACTGGAGCGTCATCCATCTCCTGGACCAACTGGAGCGTCATCCATCTCCTGGACCAACTGGAGCTTCATCCATCCCTGGACCAACTGGAGCTTCATCCATCCCTGGACCAACTGGAGCTTCATCCATCCATCCCTGGACCAACTGGAGCATCATCCACCATCCCTGGAACTCACCTTATGCAGAAATATAACAGAAAGGAGGAAAAGAAAAGTACAGTATACAAACATTAGGGTTCATTTATGAACACACACAAACACACCTAGATTATATATAAAAGAAACCCACGCACACACACACACACACCTATATTATATATATATATATAAATAAACACAACAGACACCTATATTATATATACAGTATAAATAAATATACACAGACAGCATACATACAGTATATAGGTGCGTGTGTTTATTTGCCAGTTATGCACGAAAATATTAGTATCATTTAATCACTGACTACATAAAATCATTAAACTAAAAGCTGTCTCTTAAATCATACCTGGTGTTCTCGTTCCTCTGGAGGATACAGAGTCTTTTTTCAGGTGGTTTCTCGTAGCCCAGCCACAAAGAAGGATGCAGGTTTTTGTTTTCGGAGCCTGTTCAACACACACTAGTTGCAGCCACAAATTCAGCTTCGTCTGATTATTCATACAGCCACGAACAGCGCAACAGGTACCCGAGCTCCTCAAGACATCTTCGTGACAATATTAGCTCGAAATAACAGAAAACAGAACTTCAACAGAACTTCTACGATGCGCACAGATAAACAAGTAAACAACGAGGAGCCAATGCAGAAATTCTACTTCCGGGGTCAAAACGGAAGTAAGTCCCATAATCGCAAATACAGTGCCACCTTCAGGAATATTGTGGATAGTGTTTTACACTTTCATATCAAATGGCGTTAATATAACAACATAAAATAATGATGCAACAAAACAGCGAGATTATTGATTTACTGTCCAGAATGTCAAACTCTTTCAGAGACTGGTCTATAAAACCACAAGGAACATGAAAGTGATCAACTTCTGCACGACACTGACTGTTGATTTAAAATCGCTGTTCTTGGGTTTGCACAGGCGTCTCGTTACAAAACTGAAGTCACAGCGCTGCTCGGGGGAGTTACGCAACGTGCGGCTTCCTGCGCTAGCACGTTGTTGTAACCAGGAGAAGCAGCGGGGCAGAACCTATGAGCATCCTCGTTTCTACGATCATCCATACGAGCCAACTGAAGCCAAGAGAGTCCAATCGTTGCAAATATTTCAAACTTCAAAAAGTGCCAGGATAAGATTAAAGTTTAGTATGAAGAGCAAACTTCTTGTGAACTTTGTTTTGTGATTTTTGCTGCACGTTGGTGTGTTTTCAGAAGTGACACCTACTGTTTAAGGTGAAAGCTGCTGTGAGTGCTGCACATCTGAAAGTCTGGCGCAGTTTGCATCAACGTCAGCGTTACTCATCGTGTAAGAGCGTCTGTTCTCACTGAACCACCTCGCAGCTCGTCGTCCTTCATTAGAAAACTATTCATATTTTAAACTGGTATCAATAAAAAGCTGTGAATGTTAAACTAACCTGATGCCAAATCGTCTTCTAGCTCATCTTCCTCATCCTCTTCTTCGTCCGTATCCACCTGCTCCTCATCTTCGTCGTCATCTGCTTCATTAATCCACTGGCCAGGAAGAAGACCAGCAGCATCGTAGGAGTTGCACAGTGGTCCCACAATGTGGGTGATGAAGGACTCCTGCAGCTTGGCCAGCTGTGGGGAGGAGCGGTCCATGAACGGGCTCATGGGCAATCCCAACCGAGCCTCCTCGTCTCCCTGCACATTAAAAACAAAGCTTTAAATATAAAACTCCATGCTTCTTTCAAGTGTTACAGCCAGACTTCCTGCACGAACCTAAACTGCACAACGGATGATCTCAAAGACTGACTCCTGACGAAACAGGGTCTTGATTTATTGACATTAGGGTCAAAAAGGACACATCAACACTTTAGTTCTGTTCAATTTCAGCTGCGACAGCAACGTTCAACGTACAGTATTTCCTGGAAAGACACTCATGGCAGTTTGCACTCTGCTGTGCACGACACGGCACCAGGGCTTCTCCACTGTCAGTGTCCACCTCACTCAGATCGGTTGTTCGAGGTTCCGAGTGGGCTGCTCTGAGGAGCCGATTGTGATGTCAACAGACAGCCGCCATTGACTGACCAGAGGGGCTACATCACTGAACGACCCGTCCAGCAACACTGCAAACTACACGTGAGCCTCCCACTTCCTCTTCATGTTGACGGACAGCACCACAAGAAATAAAGACATTCACCGAGAAGATATTGGAGATGATGGAGCAGCATGGCTACGGATTAGAGGGAGATTAAGAACCACAACGGGAGGAGCGGCTCGAAAATAGGCCTGTCGCGATCAACAATAAATCAATTAATCGCATGATAAATTAAAATGATCAACCTCATTTTCATTTATCGGCTTTATCGGTTCTTCGTGTCTCTTTCTACTGAAGACACTGGACGACAAAACGCTCAACTTCACTGACTCCTCCCTTTCTCTTTAAAATCCGTTTCAACCATCTAAAATTGTGTTTTTGTATCGTTAAAAGCAGCTAAGCTGAGAAGCTAAGCTACAAGCTAAGCTAACAGGCCGGCCTCAGGGAAAAAACCGCCGTCTTGTCGAAGCTCCAAAATTCACGATTGAAACTTGCGCCTTTGTGTAAAAAGTTGTTTTTCTCGGCAAAAAGAAGCAAGAACTTGTTTACTGATTTTTTTTAATTAAAAACTTTGTGTGAAAAATGCTAAAGAGCTCAAACCACACCGAGCGTCGGCCATTTAGAGAACTGAAGAGACAGCCCATATCACGTCAAGGGGCCTCCCTCCCATTTTTCTTAGAGACACGCTGCTCGCTCCCTCACTATTCATCCTTCGGTTCAAACTGTCTTATACTGCCATCCAGTGGTCCAAAAATGTACCCACTGTTATGCTGTCGACACCCAGCTCTACTTGTCATCAAAACCTAACTCCACCCACCCACCCTCCATCCTCACCGACTGTCTCAACGAGCTAAATCACTGGTTTTCTAACAATTTCCTTCAACTAAACAGCAACAAAACAGAAATCATTCTTGTTGGTACCAAAAACTCTATTTCAAAATCAGAACATCTTCTCGTCCCCCTTAACAACTCTCTGCTATCCCCCTCCCCTCAGGTCAAGAGTCTCGGTGTCATCCTCGACACCACTCTCTCCTTCACTTCACACATCAACAATATTACTCGGTCTGCCTATTTCCACCTCCGTAATATTAACCGTCTCCGTCCTTCTCTCACACCCCGCTCCACAGCCATCCTGGTGCACAGTCTTGTGACTTCCCGTATTGATTACTGCAACTCCCTTCTCTACGGCCTCCCCAACAAATCTCTCCACAAGTTACAGATGGTCCAGAACTCAGCTGCCCGTGTCATCACTCAAACCTCCTACTATGTCTATGAGTGCACACCTAATTCTCCAGCTCCCCGAGCGCTTTCTGGCTGCTCACTGCACCACCTGGTGGTGGTTGGGTTAAATGCAGAGATGAATTTCGTCTGTGTATGGGAAACATATGGAGCTTAAATGGTAAATGGAGCTTATTTATATAGCGCTTTCCAGCCCCCTGTGAGGAGCCCCAAAGCGCTTTACAATACCAGCCATCCACCCATTCATTCAGACATTCATACACACATTCATACACCGGTAGTGGTAGCCTGCCTTGCAAGGCGCCATCCAGACCTACCGAGAGCAACTCGGGGTTAAGTGTCTTGCCCAGGGACACAACGACACATGGTGAGCGGACGCAGGATTCGAACCTCCAACCTTCCGATCGGGGGTCGACTGCCATTACCACTGTGCCACGGCCGCCCCATACATACACAGATGACAGACAAACACATTATTATTATTATAACCACATCACTCCTGTCCTGCAGCAGCTCCACTGGCTCCCGGTTAAATCACGCATCATCTTCAAAATTCTACTTCTCACGTTCAAATCTATCACAACCTTGCCCCTCCTTATCTATCTGACCTCCTACAAATCTCCATCCCATCACGCTCTCTCAGATCCTCCTCTTCACTACATCTCCATGTACCCTCTGCCCGCCTCTCCACCATGGGGAGCAGGGCCTTCACCTGCTCTGCCCCTCACCTCTGGAACGCTCTACCGCCAGACCTTCGAAACACCACCTCCCTTTCTCTGTTCAAGACAGCCCTGAAAACACATCTCTTTAGACGAGCTTATCATTAACTTTACTAAATGTATTTTTATTATTTTGTATTTTATATTTCAATTTGTCACTGATAATGTTTGCACTGTATTACACTTTATTGGTTTGTTAAGTGTCCTTGGGTGTCCTGAACGGCGCTTTTAAATAAAATGATTATTATTATTATTATTACTACACACAAAAGATAACCAAATTTCTTCTTAAATTTGACAATAATTACTAATTATTGTCAAATTTCAAACAATATCATTTATCGCAATAATTTGAGACAATTAATCGCCCAGCAAAATGTGTTATCGTGACAGGCCTAGTCGAAAACAAAGAAGACCAGTTAGGATCCTGCCCACAGGGAGCATCCTCACCAGATGACCCACCTCAACTGTCTCCTCTGGATGAGGAGGAGCAGTGGTTCTCCTCCGAGTCTCTCCTGATAACTGAACTTCTGTCTCTGAGAGAGTCCAGCTGCAGAGGAAACTCATTTCAACCTCCTGGATCCACGATCTCATTCTTTCAGTCTCTACCAGAGTTCATGACCAGAGGTGAGGGGAGGAACGTAGACCGACCAGTAAACAGAGAACTTTGTCTTACAGCTCAGCTCCCTCTTCACCACTATGGACCAGTACAGAGTCCACAACACTGATGATGCTGCACCACTCTGTCAATGTCACGCTCCATTCTTCCCTCACTCATGAACAAAACCCTGAGATACTTGAACTCCTCCACTTGAGGCAGAACCTCACCCTGAAGAGAACAATCCACCCTCTTCCAGCTGAGGACCACGGCCTCAGATTTGGAGGTGCTGGTTCTAATCCCAGCCGCTTCACACTCGGCTGCGAACAGCTCCAGTGAAACTTGTTCTAACTTTAACATTAAGAATATTTTTGTGAAGATTAATGCACGGGAGAGGAGCTCATTCTATGAAAAATGTGACAAAACAAAAGAAAGTGAAAACTTTGAACAGGACAGAAGACGGATGAAGAAATGCTCCTGCTGTCCGTTGTGATCTTATCTCAATAATGTGCATGCTCCTGGTCAGTGCATTGCAGACAGAGATGATTAGTGATAAAGTTGCTCAAAGCTTTGACTGGACAAAAATGTCAGGCCAGGTTTGAGAGTGCGTGCACGTGTGAAAGAATATTTTCTCAAATCAGGAAATGCTGCAATGACACGGTGAATACAATAAATAATTTTTGAAGCTGTAATTCTTACATTTTCTTTACTTTTCTTATCAGACTTCCGATTGTTTTAATATACATTCATTTCTGCCTTTCAAGCTGTAAAATATATCCCAAAAATAAAATTAACTAAAGTTGGGATGTGGGCCATTTGGTCTAGTAATGAGGTTAAACAGATAAAGTCAATAAATATTTTCATTCTTGATTTGCAACAACAACAAAAACATAAAAGGCAGCATCCATGAAAAGTGAAGTCATTAAGAAAGAAACAATGAAAAAAAAAATTAATGATAAGAGTCATCAAAATAATAAATATATTGCTACTAAAAGAAACAGGAAAGGAATTCCAGGAATAGTGACGTGGCGCTGCTGTCTGCCAGACTTTCTCCGTGTCTTGTGTTCTTCTGTTCATGTTCATTTTTATATACTGTGTGATTCTTTGTGCACGTTCCTTTGTGTTGAAACCCGGGCACAACAATTTCCTGCGGGATCAATAAAGTTCTATCTTATCTTATCTCAGAATAAAGAAAATTTGATCAATAATCAAATCTAAGAATCTGAAAGAATTTTATTGTGTAACAGAAAAATGCGTTAAACCAGATATTTTGAATAAACTCAGTTTGAAACCATTCACAGCAGATGCCCCAGGTCACATGGTCCTAATGAGATGACCTTTTGTGAACTCCTAGGAACCTTGAACAACTCATCACTCAGGGAAACACGGGTAATGGTCCAATGACTCACTCACCTTTCCACACACCTTTTTCAAGGGAGAAATGCATGTCATGTGCCCTGAAACTTTTGAGCAATCCCATTACAGTATTATCTAATTATCAATGGCATCAATACACAACTAGAAGCAATCACATATTGGAGATAAAACTACAAGACATAATAATGACAACAAATATTTCCACTTCAGGTCATTTAAATCTTCAGAATCTTTCATGTTTGCCACATTTATTGAAATAGTTATTTAATCTTTATTTTACCAGTCTTTACCTATTGCATCAATTTATTCATTCAAAACCAAAGAATAAAAAGTCAAACCTTTAATTCAGTTCACAGTAATGGAAAGTAAATTGAAATTTGTAGAGCTGAATATGCATCTTTCATAAGTTGATTTTTAGTGGTGGGCACAGCTAAACGCTTAGTCACAAACTAAAAAATTAGCTTTGCTAATGCTAAACCTTTAAACGGGTACCGTATATAAAACATTTTTTTGTAGAAGCTAATGCTAAAGCGCTAACTTTTATCATCCACTGCTGTTGCTGACTCTATACTGTAGACTGTCTGTAATGTGACAGCTTTGTCAGTGAATGCAACTCAAAACAGTTCATAAATCACAAGTAAAGCATTTGTGTCCCCTTCAGAGTAGGGATGTGCGATATGGCATAAAATTCATATCACGATATGTATTGTGAAGGGTGGCGATAACGATATATATATTGCAATATGTTTTTGGTATAAAACTTGCAATAGGAATGAATAAAAAAAGCATAGGGTGTCCTTTTGCCATAATTTATTTTGAAAACTGCTATACCACAAAATAATCTCTATTAAGAAAATTTCACTACTAGGTCCAGAGAGTTTTTAAATAATTAACAACTCAAGCATTAGGCTTCTTTCTTGTAGTGCAAAATATATCTTGTTTAGTTTTAGCCATAAGTTTTAAACTAAAGAATATGTTGTTAACTCTTAACAGTTTCCAATATTGTCACTTAAGAAATGAACAGTAACAGAGCAGCATTTTACACTGAAAACATTTCACCCTCCAACCCTCTAGAGGGCGTCTCCTTCAGCTTTAAGGAGAGCTGACAAGGCAACCAGTTTCCTCTGGCTTTGACCAGAGGGTCTCGCAGTAAAATCACACAACACAGCGTTCTGTTCACAGATCAGAGGGCAGCTTTCTCTAAAGCTCAACGCTTACTTTAACTTTAGAGCAAAAAAAAAATACTTTCAACAGAACACAGCGTTTTGCACATGCGTTCGAATATGGCAACACTACGGCAAGCCGGACGTAGTTAGCTTATAGCTTCGCTACTTAGCACTCGAAGAAAAGACTTTAGCACCACTTACGCACAGTTTTCAACACAAAATAAGTAACGATTAACTCTGACAACTCTGATTGTACACTTCAACACCACTTATGCACAGTTTTAAACTAAAAAAAGTAAAGAGAAAAAAAAGAAACCGTCCATCATTAAACAGAGGTGGAGGCCTCAGGGTCCAACTGTCCCCCACTTACAACGCTGTTATTGTTAGTATCACTCAGCCCTCTGTGAATAGCAAACAACCATCAGGTGCTAACGATCCATCGTTAGGCTGATGATCCTCCTTGATCATGTGAGCAGCTGGTTTCAGGCTGTCATCAGCCAACTGGTTGATCCACTGTGAGAAGGTGCTATTTATAAGACTGAGCTGAATACAGCACCTCAGACTGAAGAAGTCTTTCGGACGAAAGAAGAAACGTTTCTACAATTTTCTTGCTCTGTTTTGTTTTTTGAATGTCCAGAGGACCAGACTTAGCTTTTTTGGATAAAAAAAAGTAAAGATTGAATCTGACAACTCTGATTTTGCGGTTAGCCGGTAGAAGACAGATCTCTATCGTAGGCTAAATGTCTATCGTTTCTACCGTGTACCGTTTATATCGCACATTCTTACTTCAGAGGTGAGTGTTAAGAAATTAATCTGGTCCATCAGAACCAAGTCAGAGCAGAACATCCCCGGGAAAGTGTTGAAAGATCGTGCCGAACAGCTCTGCGATGTGCTGGCAGACATCTTCAACACCTCACTTACCCTGGAAACAGTTCCCACCTGCCTGAAGATCGCCACCATCATCCCAGGCCCAAAGAGCTCCACAGTGACTGGTCTGAATGACTATAGACCGGTGGCCCTCACCCCGATAGTCGCTAAATGTTTTGAGAAACTGGTCATGACCCACATCTAAACAACCATCAACATCAACGAGGACCCTCATCAGTATGCATACTGCGAAAACCGATCAACAGAGGACGCCATCTCCTCTTTGGTCCACACTGCTCTCACCCACCTGGATCAGAAGGACTCCTATGTCCGTCTGCTCTTTGTGGACTTCACATCTGCCTTCAACACCATGATCCCCCAAACTCTGATAGACAAACTATCTACACTTGGACTAAGCCCCTCTATTTGTAACTGGGTACTAGACTTCTTAACAAACAGACCACAGTCCGTGAAGATCCACAACTTCTCCTCCTCCACCATAACCCTCAGCACTGGCTCTCCTCAAGGATGTGTGCTGAGCCCCCTTCTGTTCACTCTGCTCACATATGATTGTACAGCCACACATCCAGGCTGTCATATTGTTAAGTTTGCAGATGATACAGCGGTGGTGGGATGCATCACAAACAATGATGAGTCCAGCTACAGACAGGAGGTGGAACACCTGGAGAGCTGGTGCAAAGAGAATAATCTTCACATGAATGTGAAGAAGACAAAGGAGATGATTGTGGACTTCAGAAGGAACAAACACACCCATGCCCCACTGAACATAGGTGGATCTGCGGTGGAAGTGGTCTCCAGCTACAAATACTTGGGTGTACACTTGAATGATAACCTCAGCTGGAGCAACAACACCACCAGCCTGATCAAGAAAGGTCATCAGAGACTCTACTTCCTCAGACGGCTGAGACGTGCTGGTCTGAGCAGCCCAGTTCTCACCTCGTTCTACAGGTGTGCAGTGGAGAGCGTCCTGTGCTCCAGCATCAACGTGTGGCATGGAGGCTGCACAGTTGCAGAGAGGAAAGCTCTGCAGAGAGTGGTGAAGGCTGCACAGAAGTCTGTTGGAGTCAGTCTCCCCACCATCACAGACATTTACACCTCCAGATGCAGGAAAAGAGCCACCTGCATCATGAAAGACCTCACTCACCCAGCACACTCACTCTTTGCCCCACTCCCCTCAGGACGGAGGTTGAGGAGCATCAAGTGTAGGTCAGAGTCAGAGAGATCTTTATTGTCATTTGCACCGCATGTGGTACATGTGATGAAAACGAGATTATGTACACAGGGTCCCAGTTACATCCAACAACAAATGCAAGAGAAAAACAGTAATAACATCTAGAATTAACTAAGAAAAACATCAACTAGTAATACACTAAGCCCTAATGTAATAGAAAAACATCATTATAAACAGCAGCACGAACATGAGTCTGTATGAGCAGATGGTCACAGATGAACACAGCAACAAGAAAACAGATCAGCATCAGCATGATGTGATATTTTGCAGTGTTTATTCTTATTATTTATTTATTCATGAGTCTAACAGCCTCAGGGTAGAAGCTGTTCCTCAGTCTAGTGGTTCTACATTTGATGCTCCTCAACCTCCGTCCTGAGGGGAGTGGGGAACCACTAGACTGAGGAACAGCTTCTACCCTGAGGCTGTTAGACTCATGAATAAATAAAAAATAAGAATAAATACTGCAAAATATCACATCATGCTGATGCTGATCTGTTTTCTTGTTGCTGTGTTCATCTGTGACCATCTGCTCATACAGACTCATGTTCGTGCTGCTGTTTGTAATGATGTTTTTCTATTACATTGGTGCTTAGTGTATTACTAGTTGATGTTTTTCTTAGTTCATGTCTTAGATGTTATTACTGTTTTTCTTTTACACTTTGTTGTTGGATGTAACTGGGACCCTGTGTACATAATATCGTTTCATCACATGTACCACATGCGGTGCAAATGACAATAAAGACTCTCTGACTCTGAACACTGCTGTGATGAAGCAGAGTTTCAGTGTGTCGGATGTCTCCCTCATGTTATGTATTACAGTATAATGATGCATTCAATGTATGTCAGCTTTCAGTGTGTAACTTTTATTACTTGTGTTATTTTAGTATGTAGCATTTTTTATTTCCATTGCCTTCTTTTATTGCTGTTGTTTCTTATTCTATTTTCATTGATTTATTGTTCCAGTTTATTCATATGTTTATTCTGTTAAGCACCTTGGTCAATGCAAGGCATTGTAGGAAGGTGCTATACAAATAAAAGTTTATTATTATTATTATTATTATCTCCCTCATGTTATGTATTATAATGATGCATTCAATGTGTGTTGGACATCTCCCTCATGTTATGTATTATAATGATGCATTCAATGTGTGTCGGACGTCTCCCTCATGTTATGTATTATAATGATGCATTCAATGTGTGTCGGACATCTCCCTCATGTTATGTATTATAATGATGCATTCAATGTGTGTCGGACATCTCCCTCATGTTATGTATTATAATGATGCATTCAATGTGTGTCGGACGTCTCCCTCATGTTATGTATTATAATGATGCATTCAATGTGTGTCGGACGTCTCCCTCATGTTATGTATTATAATGATGCATTCAATGTGTGTCGGACATCTCCCTCATGTTATGTATTATAATGATGCATTCAATGTGTGTCGGACATCTCCCTCATGTTATGTATTATAATGATGCATTCAATGTGTGTCGGACATCTCCCTCATGTTATGTATTATAATGATGCATTCAATGTGTGTCGGACATCTCCCTCATGTTATGTATTATAATGATGCATTCAATGTGTGTCGGACGTCTCCCTCATGTTATGTATTATAATGATGCATTCAATGTGTGTCGGACGTCTCCCTCATGTTATGTATTATAATGATGCATTCAATGTGTGTCGGACATCTCCCTCATGTTATGTATTATAATGATGCATTCAATGTGTGTCGGACGTCTCCCTCATGTTATGTATTATAATGATGCATTCAATGTGTGTCGGACGTCTCCCTCATGTTATGTATTATAATGATGCATTCAATGTGTGTCGGACGTCTCCCTCATGTTATGTATTATAATGATGCATTCAATGTGTGTCGGACATCTCCCTCATGTTATGTATTATAATGATGCATTCAATGTGTGTCGGACATCTCCCTCATGTTATGTATTATAATGATGCATTCAATGTGTGTCGGACATCTCCCTCATGTTATGTATTATAATGATGCATTCAATGTGTGTCGGACGTCTCCCTCATGTTATGTATTATAATGATGCATTCAATGTGTGTCGGACATCTCCCTCATGTTATGTATTATAATGATGCATTCAATGTGTGTCGGACGTCTCCCTCATGTTATGTATTATAATGATGCATTCAATGTGTGTCGGACGTCTCCCTCATGTTATGTATTATAATGATGCATTCAATGTGTGTCGGACATCTCCCTCATGTTATGTATTATAATGATGCATTCAATGTGTGTCGGACATCTCCCTCATGTTATGTATTATAATGATGCATTCAATGTGTGTCGGACGTCTCCCTCATGTTATGTATTATAATGATGCATTCAATGTGTGTCGGACATCTCCCTCATGTTATGTATTATAATGATGCATTCAATGTGTGTCGGACGTCTCCCTCATGTTATGTATTATAATGATGCATTCAATGTGTGTCGGACATCTCCCTCATGTTATGTATTATAATGATGCATTCAATGTGTGTCGGACATCTCCCTCATGTTATGTATTATAATGATGCATTCAATGTGTGTCGGACGTCTCCCTCATGTTATGTATTATAATGATGCATTCAATGTGTGTCGGACGTCTCCCTCATGTTATGTATTATAATGATGCATTCAATGTGTGTCGGACATCTCCCTCATGTTATGTATTATAATGATGCATTCAATGTGTGTCGGACATCTCCCTCATGTTATGTATTATAATGATGCATTCAATGTGTGTCGGACATCTCCCTCATGTTATGTATTATAATGATGCATTCAATGTGTGTCGGACGTCTCCCTCATGTTATGTATTATAATGATGCATTCAATGTGTGTCGGACGTCTCCCTCATGTTATGTATTATAATGATGCATTCAATGTGTGTCGGACGTCTCCCTCATGTTATGTATTATAATGATGCATTCAATGTGTGTCGGACGTCTCCCTCATGTTATGTATTATAATGATGCATTCAATGTGTGTCGGACATCTCCCTCATGTTATGTATTATAATGATGCATTCAATGTGTGTCGGACGTCTCCCTCATGTTATGTATTATAATGATGCATTCAATGTGTGTCGGACATCTCCCTCATGTTATGTATTATAATGATGCATTCAATGTGTGTCGGACGTCTCCCTCATGTTATGTATTATAATGATGCATTCAATGTGTGTCGGACGTCTCCCTCATGTTATGTATTATAATGATGCATTCAATGTGTGTCGGACGTCTCCCTCATGTTATGTATTATAATGATGCATTCAATGTGTGTCGGACATCTCCCTCATGTTATGTATTATAATGATGCATTCAATGTGTGTCGGACGTCTCCCTCATGTTATGTATTATAATGATGCATTCAATGTGTGTCGGACATCTCTCTTGTGTTATGTATTATAATGATGCATTCAATGTGTGTCGGACGTCTCCCTCGTGTCATTTACTTTAATGAATCAACTCACTTTGCTGATCCTCTTTGTAATGAACTACTTTTACAAACTAACTACAAAATCGTTGTGCATCCTCATCAATATTCTCTCAGTAATAAATCTGTTTGTATTAAAGTAAAGATGTGTGAAATGTGTGAGAGAGTCACATCCCAGAGACAGTGTGAGTGTTACAAAGCATGCTGGGTAGGAAATGTTTCTGACTGTTTACGATGTTTATGAGTGTGAAAATTGTTTTTTTGTGTTCTTTTCCAGTTCTGGTTTGGCATTAAAATTAAATTATGTTGGCTGTAAACTGACACCATGAGTCAGAGACTGTTAGTGGGAGGTACGAGGGGGAAAGTACTGCGAGGAGGTGACATCACTGATTGGTTCTTAGCTTTACTTAGCTCTGCATAGCATTGCTCCATGTAAATCTCCATTCTCCTGTACTGTATTCTTTTAGTGCAGAGAACTGTAACTATAACAGACTTGAATTTATCTGATTTAAATTAAGCAGAAGCTAATTCCGCTAAAGGTTTTGAAATTTAGCAAAAACACTAATCAGATGAACAGAAAGTAGTTCTGCTATTATTGGATTAGCAAAACCATGCCCACCACTGTTGATACATTTTTTCTGAAAAGTTGCATTCAGAGTATTGTTTTAAATAAGATGTGGTTTGCAATATGTAAATGCACGCTGCTGTGTTAGCGTGCAGTCCGTACCTGCTCATAAAACTCGTTGACTATGCCTTCTGTCCACTTGATGTGCAAGTCCCGGACTTTGGCTGGTCCATTGATGTCTGCCAGCTTGATACACACTTGGCACACAAGGAGTCGGTCGTTCTCATTGGTCCAATCAATTCCTGGACTATTCACATCATTCACCTGTTAGCAAATGCATACAAACAGATGCCTGCGTTAACAACTGATCTGATGCCAGAGTTAACATTTTGTCATAAAAGTTTGGTTTAAAGTTCGTCACGGACCTTTGCATTGAACTCAGCCAGAAAGTCAAAGTGCTTCTTGAGGTCTGTGGCCAGTATCGCCTCGATAACGAGGAAGCGAAACCGCTTAAATTCCATGTGATCGAGGTTGCCCAGGAAGTTGTACTCCGGTTGGGACAGGTAGAGGCTCCAGGCGGATGCAGCATGATGGTTCTCCAGAACTGAGCGATCATTGTACAGCACCGCCTGCAGTTTACAGGAGGGAGAAACAAAGCTGCTGAAAAAAAGTGGGAAAAATATCAACAGAGACTCCCACTATTTCCTCTACAAGATTAGAAACACATTTTCTTACATAATGTGTCTGTGTATAGGTTGCACAACTTGTTATGGATTTAAAAATAGCAATCACTCAGGATTGAGATGAAGGGACTTGAGCATATCTGGTTAGGAAAGAGGGCCATGTGTAAAGAAGGAGCAGCTAAAGTGTCAGCCACAAAACAAAAAACCTGCAAGCTCTCAACACACACGATGGTCAACCACATCACTGGGAATTAGTTGGTTCAAGGTCCTTTACTGTTCTTTTGATCTACTTTCCAGGTAGATATATCACTGGACAGGTTGATAAAACATCATTTAAACTGGGGCAAGCTGTTAATTATTACATATCTCTGGTGCTTGACAAAGGACAATGTAATTGCGACTGGAATTCCCTGTAATGAGGAGATAATCTTGCGTGTGACCTACATTTAAGACTAAAATGATGTCGGGGGACAGTAAAAGACACTGATGTCAAATATCAGTTAAGATGGCATTGTGTTAGGAAGCACGCAAAGAAAATGAGTGTAAGGAAAATGTTGACTTAAGTTAAAGATTAACAAAATAATTGGGAGACGAGATGCATCATGATTACCACAACGTGGTGCAGTCAAATTCAAATTGGTATATAAAAAAACTACAATTTAAATCCAGTCAAATTCAAATTGGTATATAAAAAAACTACAATTTATATCCAGTCAAATTCAAATTGGTATATAAAAAAACTACAATTTAAATCCAGTCAAATTTAAATTGGTATATAAAAAAACCTACAATTTAAATCCAGTCAAATTCAAATTGGTATATAAAAAAACTACAATTTAAATCCAGTCAAATTCAAATTGGTATATAAAAAAACTACAATTTAAATCCAGTCAAATTCAAATTGGTATATAAAAAAACTACAATTTAAATCTAGAGGCTGAGTTTTGTCTGTCTCCATCTTGAGATTTTAAAAGCAGATGAGAAACAGCTGTGAACTCAAGAGAGCCTCGACTGAATGAAAACGGTCTTTTTCATCAAATTAAGACAAACTTGATTAAAATACACAGTTCTTTTAAAACAAAGCTAACCCATGCCCAGTTTAGCAAGATATGACAGATCATTGATTTGTTCCAGCAGTTTGGCATTTTGTACCCAGAGATGCCAACAGTTGCCTGTTGCCTTCATGCTTGTTCAAGACGAGAGTTCTGTGATGGTGTTAAACTCAAAGCAGTCTGCTCCTCAGATACATAATGTTAAAATTATTATTTTATATCTGAGTGCTTCTGTTCTGCCTGAGACGACTTCTGTTGTGAACTGGAGCTCTACAAATAAACTGAACTGAATTGAACAGGAGTTTCAAGTTGCATCCAGGAACACATGGGGAAACCATAAATCAGATGATACCTGTGATGTATGTATGATACGGATACGGAGCCAAAATCATTTTCTTTAAAGTAATCGTAAATGGTAGCTTAGACGATAACTCAAAATTGTCACTTGGTGTCAAAGAGAGCATGAATGAATGAATCCGTCTCATTTATCCAGCTGTGGTCAAAGAGAGCATGAATGAATGAATGCATCTCATTTATCCAGCTGTGGTCAAAGAGAGCATGAATGAATGAATCCGTCTCATTTATCCAGCTGTGGTCAAAGAGAGCATGAATGAATGAATCCGTCTCATTTATCCAGCTGTGGTCAAAGAGAGCATGAATGAATGAATCTGTCTCATTTATCCAGCTGTGGTCAAAGAGAGCATGAATGAATGAATGCATCTCATTTATCCAGCTGTGGTCAAAGAGAGCATGAATGAATGAATCTGTCTCATTTATCCAGCTGTGGTCAAAGAGAGCATGAATGAATGAATCCATCTCATTTATCCAGCTGTGGTCAAAGAGAGCATGAATGAATGAATCCGTCTCATTTATCCAGCTGTGGTCAAAGAGAGCATGAATGAATGAATCCGTCTCATTTATCCAGCTGTGGTCAAAGAGAGCATGAATGAATGAATCCGTCTCATTTATCCAGCTGTGGTCAAAGAGAGCATGAATGAATGAATCCGTCTCATTTATCCAGCTGTGGTCAAAGAGAGCATGAATGAATGAATCCGTCTCATTTATCCAGCTGTGGTCAAAGAGAGCATGAATGAATGAATCCGTCTCATTTATCCAGCTGTGGTCAAAGAGAGCATGAATGAATGAATCCGTCTCATTTATCCAGCTGTGGTCAAAGAGAGCATGAATGAATGAATCCATCTCATTTATCCAGCTGTGGTCAAAGAGAGCATGAATGAATGAATCCATCTCATTTATCCAGCTGTGGTCAAAGAGAGCATGAATGAATGAATCCATCTCATTTATCCAGCTGTGGTCAAAGAGAGCATGAATGAATGAATCCATCTCATTTATCCAGCTGTGGTCAAAGAGAGCATGAATGAATGAATCCATCTCATTTATCCAGCTGTGGTCAAAGAGAGCATGAATGAATGAATCCATCTCATTTATCCAGCTGTGGTCAAAGAGAGCATGAATGAATGAATCCATCTCATTTATCCAGCTGTGGTCAAAGAGAGCATGAATGAATGAATCCGTCTCATTTATCCAGCTGTGGTCAAAGAGAGCATGAATGAATGAATCCATCTCATTTATCCAGCTGTGGTCAAAGAGAGCATGAATGAATGAATCTGTCTCATTTATCCAGCTGTGGTCAAAGAGAGCATGAATGAATGAATGCATCTCATTTATCCAGCTGTGGTCAAAGAGAGCATGAATGAATGAATCCATCTCATTTATCCAGCTGTGGTCAAAGAGAGCATGAATGAATGAATGCATCTCATTTATCCAGCTGTGGTCAAAGAGAGCATGAATGAATGAATCCGTCTCATTTATCCAGCTGTGGTCAAAGAGAGCATGAATGAATGAATCCGTCTCATTTATCCAGCTGTGGTCAAAGAGAGCATGAATGAATGAATGCGTCTCATTTATCCAGCTGTGGTCAAAGAGAGCATGAATGAATGAATCCGTCTCATTTATCCAGCTGTGGTCAAAGAGAGCATGAATGAATGAATCCGTCTCATTTATCCAGCTGTGGTCAAAGAGAGCATGAATGAATGAATCCGTCTCATTTATCCAGCTGTGGTCAAAGAGAGCATGAATGAATGAATCTGTCTCATTTATCCAGCTGTGGTCAAAGAGAGCATGAATGAATGAATGCGTCTCATTTATCCAGCTGTGGTCAAAGAGAACATGAATGAATGAATCCGTCTCATTTATCCAGCTGTGGTCAAAGAGAGCATGAATGAATGAATCCGTCTCATTTATCCAGCTGTGGTCAAAGAGAGCATGAATGAATGAATCCGTCTCATTTATCCAGCTGTGGTCAAAGAGAGCATGAATGAATGAATCCGTCTCATTTATCCAGCTGTGGTCAAAGAGAGCATGAATGAATGAATCCGTCTCATTTATCCAGCTGTGGTCAAAGAGAGCATGAATGAATGAATCCGTCTCATTTATCCAGCTGTGGTCAAAGAGAGCATGAATGAATGAATCCGTCTCATTTATCCAGCTGTGGTCAAAGAGAGCATGAATGAATGAATCCGTCTCATTTATCCAGCTGTGGTCAAAGAGAGCATGAATGAATGAATCCGTCTCATTTATCCAGCTGTGGTCAAAGAGAGCATGAATGAATGAATCTGTCTCATTTATCCAGCTGTGGTCAAAGAGAGCATGAATGAATGAATCCATCTCATTTATCCAGCTGTGGTCAAAGAGAGCATGAATGAATGAATGCGTCTCATTTATCCAGCTGTGGTCAAAGAGAGCATGAATGAATGAATCCGTCTCATTTATCCAGCTGTGGTCAAAGAGAGCATGAATGAATGAATCCGTCTCATTTATCCAGCTGTGGTCAAAGAGAGCATGAATGAATGAATCCGTCTCATTTATCCAGCTGTGGTCAAAGAGAGCATGAATGAATGAATCCGTCTCATTTATCCAGCTGTGGTCAAAGAGAGCATGAATGAATGAATGCATCTCATTTATCCAGCTGTGGTCAAAGAGAGCATGAATGAATGAATCCGTCTCATTTATCCAGCTGTGGTCAAAGAGAGCATGAATGAATGAATGCATCTCATTTATCCAGCTGTGGTCAAAGAGAGCATGAATGAATGAATCCGTCTCATTTATCCAGCTGTGGTCAAAGAGAGCATGAATGAATGAATCCGTCTCATTTATCCAGCTGTGGTCAAAGAGAGCATGAATGAATGAATCGTCTCATTTATCCAGCTGTGGTCAAAGAGAGCATGAATGAATGAATCCGTCTCATTTATCCAGCTGTGGTCAAAGAGAGCATGAATGAATGAATCTGTCTCATTTATCCAGCTGTGGTCAAAGAGAGCATGAATGAATGAATCCGTCTCATTTATCCAGCTGTGGTCAAAGAGAGCATGAATGAATGAATGCATCTCATTTATCCAGCTGTGGTCAAAGAGAGCATGAATGAATGAATCCGTCTCATTTATCCAGCTGTGGTCAAAGAGAGCATGAATGAATGAATCCGTCTCATTTATCCAGCTGTGGTCAAAGAGAGCATGAATGAATGAATCCGTCTCATTTATCCAGCTGTGGTCAAAGAGAGCATGAATGAATGAATCCGTCTCATTTATCCAGCTGTGGTCAAAGAGAGCATGAATGAATGAATCCGTCTCATTTATCCAGCTGTGGTCAAAGAGAGCATGAATGAATGAATCCGTCTCATTTATCCAGCTGTGGTCAAAGAGAGCATGAATGAATGAATCCGTCTCATTTATCCAGCTGTGGTCAAAGAGAGCATGAATGAATGAATCCGTCTCATTTATCCAGCTGTGGTCAAAGAGAGCATGAATGAATGAATCCGTCTCATTTATCCAGCTGTGGTCAAAGAGAGCATGAATGAATGAATCCGTCTCATTTATCCAGCTGTGGTCAAAGAGAGCATGAATGAATGAATCCATCTCATTTATCCAGCTGTGGTCAAAGAGAGCATGAATGAATGAATCCATCTCATTTATCCAGCTGTGGTCAAAGAGAGCATGAGAGAATGAATCCATCTCATTTATCCAGCTGTGGTCAAAGAGAGCATGAATGAATGAATCCATCTCATTTATCCAGCTGTGGTCAAAGAGAGCATGAATGAATGAATCCATCTCATTTATCCAGCTGTGGTCAAAGAGAGCATGAATGAATGAATCCATCTCATTTATCCAGCTGTGGTCAAAGAGAGCATGAATGAATGAATCCATCTCATTTATCCAGCTGTGGTCAAAGAGAGCATGAATGAATGAATCCATCTCATTTATCCAGCTGTGGTCAAAGAGAGCATGAATGAATGAATCCATCTCATTTATCCAGCTGTGGTCAAAGAGAGCATGAATGAATGAATCCATCTCATTTATCCAGCTGTGGTCAAAGAGAGCATGAATGAATGAATCTGTCTCATTTATCCAGCTGTGGTCAAAGAGAGCATGAATGAATGAATGCATCTCATTTATCCAGCTGTGGTCAAAGAGAGCATGAATGAATGAATCCATCTCATTTATCCAGCTGTGGTCAAAGAGAGCATGAATGAATGAATGCATCTCATTTATCCAGCTGTGGTCAAAGAGAGCATGAATGAATGAATCCGTCTCATTTATCCAGCTGTGGTCAAAGAGAGCATGAATGAATGAATCCGTCTCATTTATCCAGCTGTGGTCAAAGAGAGCATGAATGAATGAATCCGTCTCATTTATCCAGCTGTGGTCAAAGAGAGCATGAATGAATGAATCCGTCTCATTTATCCAGCTGTGGTCAAAGAGAGCATGAATGAATGAATCCGTCTCATTTATCCAGCTGTGGTCAAAGAGAGCATGAATGAATGAATCCGTCTCATTTATCCAGCTGTGGTCAAAGAGAGCATGAATGAATGAATCTGTCTCATTTATCCAGCTGTGGTCAAAGAGAGCATGAATGAATGAATCCGTCTCATTTATCCAGCTGTGGTCAAAGAGAACATGAATGAATGAATCCGTCTCATTTATCCAGCTGTGGTCAAAGAGAACATGAATGAATGAATCCGTCTCATTTATCCAGCTGTGGTCAAAGAGAGCATGAATGAATGAATCCGTCTCATTTATCCAGCTGTGGTCAAAGAGAGCATGAATGAATGAATCCGTCTCATTTATCCAGCTGTGGTCAAAGAGAGCATGAATGAATGAATCCGTCTCATTTATCCAGCTGTGGTCAAAGAGAGCATGAATGAATGAATCCGTCTCATTTATCCAGCTGTGGTCAAAGAGAGCATGAATGAATGAATCCGTCTCATTTATCCAGCTGTGGTCAAAGAGAGCATGAATGAATGAATCCGTCTCATTTATCCAGCTGTGGTCAAAGAGAGCATGAATGAATGAATCCGTCTCATTTATCCAGCTGTGGTCAAAGAGAGCATGAATGAATGAATGCGTCTCATTTATCCAGCTGTGGTCAAAGAGAGCATGAATGAATGAATCCATCTCATTTATCCAGCTGTGGTCAAAGAGAGCATGAATGAATGAATCCGTCTCATTTATCCAGCTGTGGTCAAAGAGAGCATGAATGAATGAATCCGTCTCATTTATCCAGCTGTGGTCAAAGAGAGCATGAATGAATGAATCCGTCTCATTTATCCAGCTGTGGTCAAAGAGAGCATGAATGAATGAATCCGTCTCATTTATCCAGCTGTGGTCAAAGAGAGCATGAATGAATGAATCTGTCTCATTTATCCAGCTGTGGTCAAAGAGAGCATGAATGAATGAATGCATCTCATTTATCCAGCTGTGGTCAAAGAGAGCATGAATGAATGAATCCATCTCATTTATCCAGCTGTGGTCAAAGAGAGCATGAATGAATGAATCCGTCTCATTTATCCAGCTGTGGTCAAAGAGAGCATGAATGAATGAATCCGTCTCATTTATCCAGCTGTGGTCAAAGAGAGCATGAATGAATGAATCCGTCTCATTTATCCAGCTGTGGTCAAAGAGAGCATGAATGAATGAATCCGTCTCATTTATCCAGCTGTGGTCAAAGAGAGCATGAATGAATGAATCCGTCTCATTTATCCAGCTGTGGTCAAAGAGAGCATGAATGAATGAATCCGTCTCATTTATCCAGCTGTGGTCAAAGAGAGCATGAATGAATGAATCCGTCTCATTTATCCAGCTGTGGTCAAAGAGAGCATGAATGAATGAATGCATCTCATTTATCCAGCTGTGGTCAAAGAGAGCATGAATGAATGAATCCGTCTCATTTATCCAGCTGTGGTCAAAGAGAGCATGAATGAATGAATCCGTCTCATTTATCCAGCTGTGGTCAAAGAGAGCATGAATGAATGAATCCGTCTCATTTATCCAGCTGTGGTCAAAGAGAGCATGAATGAATGAATCCGTCTCATTTATCCAGCTGTGGTCAAAGAGAGCATGAATGAATGAATGCATCTCATTTATCCAGCTGTGGTCAAAGAGAGCATGAATGAATGAATCCGTCTCATTTATCCAGCTGTGGTCAAAGAGAGCATGAATGAATGAATCCGTCTCATTTATCCAGCTGTGGTCAAAGAGAGCATGAATGAATGAATCCGTCTCATTTATCCAGCTGTGGTCAAAGAGAGCATGAATGAATGAATCCGTCTCATTTATCCAGCTGTGGTCAAAGAGAGCATGAATGAATGAATCCGTCTCATTTATCCAGCTGTGGTCAAAGAGAGCATGAATGAATGAATCTGTCTCATTTATCCAGCTGTGGTCAAAGAGAGCATGAATGAATGAATCCGTCTCATTTATCCAGCTGTGGTCAAAGAGAGCATGAATGAATGAATCCGTCTCATTTATCCAGCTGTGGTCAAAGAGAGCATGAATGAATGAATCCGTCTCATTTATCCAGCTGTGGTCAAAGAGAGCATGAATGAATGAATCCGTCTCATTTATCCAGCTGTGGTCAAAGAGAGCATGAATGAATGAATCCGTCTCATTTATCCAGCTGTGGTCAAAGAGAGCATGAATGAATGAATCCGTCTCATTTATCCAGCTGTGGTCAAAGAGAGCATGAATGAATGAATCCGTCTCATTTATCCAGCTGTGGTCAAAGAGAGCATGAATGAATGAATCCGTCTCATTTATCCAGCTGTGGTCAAAGAGAGCATGAATGAATGAATCCGTCTCATTTATCCAGCTGTGGTCAAAGAGAGCATGAATGAATGAATCCGTCTCATTTATCCAGCTGTGGTCAAAGAGAGCATGAATGAATGAATCCGTCTCATTTATCCAGCTGTGGTCAAAGAGAGCATGAATGAATGAATCCGTCTCATTTATCCAGCTGTGGTCAAAGAGAGCATGAATGAATGAATCCGTCTCATTTATCCAGCTGTGGTCAAAGAGAGCATGAATGAATGAATCCGTCTCATTTATCCAGCTGTGGTCAAAGAGAGCATGAATGAATGAATGCATCTCATTTATCCAGCTGTGGTCAAAGAGAGCATGAATGAATGAATCCATCTCATTTATCCAGCTGTGGTCAAAGAGAGCATGAATGAATGAATCCATCTCATTTATCCAGCTGTGGTCAAAGAGAGCATGAATGAATGAATCCGTCTCATTTATCCAGCTGTGGTCAAAGAGAGCATGAATGAATGAATCCGTCTCATTTATCCAGCTGTGGTCAAAGAGAGCATGAATGAATGAATCCGTCTCATTTATCCAGCTGTGGTCAAAGAGAGCATGAATGAATGAATCCGTCTCATTTATCCAGCTGTGGTCAAAGAGAGCATGAATGAATGAATCCGTCTCATTTATCCAGCTGTGGTCAAAGAGAGCATGAATGAATGAATCTGTCTCATTTATCCAGCTGTGGTCAAAGAGAGCATGAATGAATGAATGCATCTCATTTATCCAGCTGTGGTCAAAGAGAGCATGAATGAATGAATCCGTCTCATTTATCCAGCTGTGGTCAAAGAGAGCATGAATGAATGAATCCATCTCATTTATCCAGCTGTGGTCAAAGAGAGCATGAATGAATGAATCCGTCTCATTTATCCAGCTGTGGTCAAAGAGAGCATGAATGAATGAATCTGTCTCATTTATCCAGCTGTGGTCAAAGAGAGCATGAATGAATGAATCTGTCTCATTTATCCAGCTGTGGTCAAAGAGAGCATGAATGAATGAATCCGTCTCATTTATCCAGCTGTGGTCAAAGAGAGCATGAATGAATGAATCCGTCTCATTTATCCAGCTGTGGTCAAAGAGAGCATGAATGAATGAATCCGTCTCATTTATCCAGCTGTGGTCAAAGAGAGCATGAATGAATGAATCCGTCTCATTTATCCAGCTGTGGTCAAAGAGAGCATGAATGAATGAATGCATCTCATTTATCCAGCTGTGGTCAAAGAGAGCATGAATGAATGAATCCGTCTCATTTATCCAGCTGTGGTCAAAGAGAGCATGAATGAATGAATCCGTCTCATTTATCCAGCTGTGGTCAAAGAGAGCATGAATGAATGAATCCGTCTCATTTATCCAGCTGTGGTCAAAGAGAGCATGAATGAATGAATCCGTCTCATTTATCCAGCTGTGGTCAAAGAGAGCATGAATGAATGAATCCGTCTCATTTATCCAGCTGTGGTCAAAGAGAGCATGAATGAATGAATCCGTCTCATTTATCCAGCTGTGGTCAAAGAGAGCATGAATGAATGAATCCGTCTCATTTATCCAGCTGTGGTCAAAGAGAGCATGAATGAATGAATCTGTCTCATTTATCCAGCTGTGGTCAAAGAGAGCATGAATGAATGAATCCGTCTCATTTATCCAGCTGTGGTCAAAGAGAGCATGAATGAATGAATCCGTCTCATTTATCCAGCTGTGGTCAAAGAGAGCATGAATGAATGAATCTGTCTCATTTATCCAGCTGTGGTCAAAGAGAGCATGAATGAATGAATCCGTCTCATTTATCCAGCTGTGGTCAAAGAGAGCATGAATGAATGAATGCATCTCATTTATCCAGCTGTGGTCAAAGAGAGCATGAATGAATGAATCCGTCTCATTTATCCAGCTGTGGTCAAAGAGAGCATGAATGAATGAATCCGTCTCATTTATCCAGCTGTGGTCAAAGAGAGCATGAATGAATGAATCCGTCTCATTTATCCAGCTGTGGTCAAAGAGAGCATGAATGAATGAATGCATCTCATTTATCCAGCTGTGGTCAAAGAGAGCATGAATGAATGAATCCGTCTCATTTATCCAGCTGTGGTCAAAGAGAGCATGAATGAATGAATCCATCTCATTTATCCAGCTGTGGTCAAAGAGAGCATGAATGAATGAATCCGTCTCATTTATCCAGCTGTGGTCAAAGAGAGCATGAATGAATGAATCTGTCTCATTTATCCAGCTGTGGTCAAAGAGAGCATGAATGAATGAATCCGTCTCATTTATCCAGCTGTGGTCAAAGAGAGCATGAATGAATGAATCTGTCTCATTTATCCAGCTGTGGTCAAAGAGAGCATGAATGAATGAATCCGTCTCATTTATCCAGCTGTGGTCAAAGAGAGCATGAATGAATGAATCCGTCTCATTTATCCAGCTGTGGTCAAAGAGAGCATGAATGAATGAATCCGTCTCATTTATCCAGCTGTGGTCAAAGAGAGCATGAATGAATGAATGCATCTCATTTATCCAGCTGTGGTCAAAGAGAGCATGAATGAATGAATCCGTCTCATTTATCCAGCTGTGGTCAAAGAGAGCATGAATGAATGAATCCGTCTCATTTATCCAGCTGTGGTCAAAGAGAGCATGAATGAATGAATCCGTCTCATTTATCCAGCTGTGGTCAAAGAGAGCATGAATGAATGAATCCGTCTCATTTATCCAGCTGTGGTCAAAGAGAGCATGAATGAATGAATCCGTCTCATTTATCCAGCTGTGGTCAAAGAGAGCATGAATGAATGAATCCGTCTCATTTATCCAGCTGTGGTCAAAGAGAGCATGAATGAATGAATCCGTCTCATTTATCCAGCTGTGGTCAAAGAGAGCATGAATGAATGAATCCGTCTCATTTATCCAGCTGTGGTCAAAGAGAGCATGAATGAATGAATGCGTCTCATTTATCCAGCTGTGGTCAAAGAGAACATGAATGAATGAATCCGTCTCATTTATCCAGCTGTGGTCAAAGAGAGCATGAATGAATGAATCCGTCTCATTTATCCAGCTGTGGTCAAAGAGAGCATGAATGAATGAATCCGTCTCATTTATCCAGCTGTGGTCAAAGAGAGCATGAATGAATGAATCCGTCTCATTTATCCAGCTGTGGTCAAAGAGAGCATGAATGAATGAATCCGTCTCATTTATCCAGCTGTGGTCAAAGAGAGCATGAATGAATGAATCCGTCTCATTTATCCAGCTGTGGTCAAAGAGAGCATGAATGAATGAATCCGTCTCATTTATCCAGCTGTGGTCAAAGAGAGCATGAATGAATGAATCCGTCTCATTTATCCAGCTGTGGTCAAAGAGAGCATGAATGAATGAATCCGTCTCATTTATCCAGCTGTGGTCAAAGAGAGCATGAATGAATGAATCCGTCTCATTTATCCAGCTGTGGTCAAAGAGAGCATGAATGAATGAATCCGTCTCATTTATCCAGCTGTGGTCAAAGAGAGCATGAATGAATGAATCTGTCTCATTTATCCAGCTGTCATTTGCAAAGAGTGGCACAGCAGCATATAAGTTAATGTACACAGTATATACAAGATACAAGATACAAGATAGGTTTATTAACATTGCATCAATTTTCACCGATACAGCGTAAATATGTAGTTACAGTCATCCAGGAGAGAGAATGAGTGCAAAAAGCTGCAGCTCAACAAAACACATGATATGTTTATCAACACATGATATGCTTATAGCGCGGCCGCTCTCATCTGTCCCCAGATGAAGGTCAAAGGCAGGAAAACAGGCAAAGACACGGGGTTTTACAGCGTTGATATTAAAAAAAGATGAATCACGTTTTGTCTTCAAGACACCGCGTGATCCAGTAAAAACCATATCAAAAAGCACATTTAGTTACAATAACAAATTGAGAGACGGCAGGCAAGGAGATAGAGTCTGTGAGTAACTTCAGACAAACACAAGTTCAGCAGATGTGCAGCTGGGCGTTATCTGAGGCTGCACAGAAATCTCTGGGGGGGGGGGGGGGGGAGGGCAGCAGGTCTCTTCAGCTCCACACTCCCAGGAGAATGGCTTCCGACAGCCTTCTTTTTCAAGGACATGTGCAGAAGCCAGATAATAGTCTTGTTTGTTATCCAATAGACCACAGTGTTCTTTTCCACTGCCGCCATCAAGTCTGTGGTGCTGTTTCATGGCCAAAAAAATCCAAATAATATGTGGTTCCGCTCTATGAACCCCCATCTGTCCCTTGATTGATCCGGGGTGGCTGTAAACAAGTCCCAAAGCGCCCTGCAGGTCCTCCAAGCGAGCGATTGAGCTCATACAACAGCTGGGATGAGGAGCTCACGGCCCGGTTCAGAGAATTTTGCTGATCAGGTAGTGTCGACAGCGCGCTGATAGCTGCCGAAGCCTCCCTCAGCTTCCAGTAACAGACAACTCCGCTTACGCCAAAAAACAGAGCAGTTGCTACCAATATTCCAATAATCCACAAATCCTCCACGTCCTCGACACTTAAGACGGTCAGACACATGGGCTGCCACTGACCCCACGAGTCCAGCACGTATCCAGCCGCGTGTGTGTCGGAGGGACAGACAGCTTCTCCTGGCACGGTCCGCTTCGTGGAAAAAATCTTATCCATTGAAGAAACAGCCCAATTTATTAATTCCATATTGGTTCGAGTGAGCGCTGAAGGGTCGCAGACGAGACGAAAAGCAAGCAGGGAGTAGGAAAAACTTAGGGGAGGGAAGAGCAGAAAGATATGCGACTTGCCTTGCCGAGTGCCGGAAGAAGAAGGTATGAGGTAGTTGATGTTGGTATAGAGGCAAAGTGGCATATGCAGTGAGGCACATAAGGCACATTGGGCATCCTTAAATAAGGCTAGTCAGAGAATACTGTATATGTATCAGCAGTAGTGTAGATATAAAAGTAGTGTAAATGTAAACAGTAGTAATAAATGTAAACAGTAGTAATAAATGTAAACAGTAGTAATAAATGTAAACAGTAGTAATAAATGTAAACAGTGAATGTAAACAGTAGTATAAATGTAAACAGTAGTAATAAATGTAAACAGTAGTAATAAATGTAAACAGTAGTAATAAATGTAAACAGTAGTAATAAATGTAAACAGTAGTAATAAATGTAAACAGTAGTAATAAATGTAAACAGTAGTAATAAATGTAAACAGTAGTAATAAATGTAAACAGTGAATGTAAACAGTAGTAATAAATGTAAACAGTAGTAATAAATGTAAACAGTAGTAATAAATGTAAACAGTAGTAATAAATGTAAACAGTGAATGTAAACAGTAGTAATAAATGTAAACAGTAGTAATAAATGTAAACAGTAGTAATAAATGTAAACAGTAGTAATAAATGTAAACAGTGAATGTAAACAGTAGTATTAAATGTAAACAGTAGTAATAAATGTAAACAGTAGTAATAAATGTAAATAGTATTAATAAATGTAAACAGTGAATGTAAACAGTAGTATGACTATAGGCAGTCATACTTAAGAAGGTGAGCTTGTGATCGGAAGATCGCCGGTTCAAGCCCCGGCAACATCAAGAATGTGGGCGGGATAAGTGAAGCGGTCACACCTGTCTCCACCCTCATCTGCCCCACTCTGGGCCCTTGAGCAAGGCTCTTAACCCACACCATCTGCTCCCCCCTAGATATCAGCTCTCTGCTCCACACAGAGGGCTGTGGTAGCTCGGTGTCTGTGGTTGTGTCAGGAAGAACAAAAACGGCGTAAAAACAATTGACAAGTCTTCGTGTGACTAGTTCGCTGTGGAGACCCCTGATGAAGGGAGAAGCCGAGAGAAGAATTTTTTTTTTACAGAAATGATCAAAACATCTTCTTTCCTCAGCTGGTCTCATGTGGACTCTGTAATAATTCCCAGAGGATGTTGAGCTTCCTGTGCATCTACCTTTACAAATCTTTAATATGTTTCCCAGCAACAAGCCCGATAAATCCCCCCACGCTGACAGATGTTGAAGTAAAAGCTCGTCAGAACTCAACTCTGTAGAATGTAAAATTCAGTTGAAAGAGACCGATTACTATGGAAGTCCAGTCTGCATGCTGGTTGCTCTCGCCTCTTCTTTCCCTGAACCACTTCAGTTTAATCAGATTCCTTTAAAACCAGTTCACTGAGCTACACATGGCACATTTGCACAGCCACCTGCCAAATAGCAGGAAACAAAGATAAAATGATGCAAATGTGTTTTGTTTTTGTCTATTTTGCGTGCTTGGTGGTACAATGGCATATTCTGAAAGCAACTAATAACCTACTTGAATATTAAAACTGATCAGTAAAGCTACAGAGCAGAAATAGTGCTGGTCTGTATTACATCACTGCACAGAGGCTGCCATGTGATTCTCTGCAAACACACAGAGTTTGTCTTAGCTCCAGACACCGGTGTTGATATTTCGCTCAGCAATGTTGATTTTCAAAGAAAAAAAAAATCTGAGGTCAGGTTGAAAACTTTGCTAACAATGACCCTTTAAGCTCGGATAACGCCAATGACAGACAGAGATAAGGGCGATGTTACACTTTTAGCTTCACGAAGGCCGATTATTTGAACCAAAAGCTTGAGTAACACTTCAACAAACAGAAGATTTACAAATATATCAAAATTCACAAACCTCTGTGTATGAGATGAAAGTGAAGTGTTTCACACAGTGCAGCACCAACATCATGCATTTATTGGTGGATTATGGATTATTGAGCATGCATCAGGATTTTATGCATTTGAGTGTTTTTGATGTTTTCTAACAGAACCTGAAAAACCAAGCGTGGCTGTAGGTTACCTGAGGTGCATTAGTGGCTATTAAAAAGGCATTTGTGCGGCCTGGATGGTCATAATCGTGCATTGCAGCTGCTACATAAAGGGCCATGAGCTCCAAGGCAGGGATGTTCCAGGCGAGGCAGCCATAGCTGTCATCTGAGACCGTGGAGCTCCTGGAGGAGGCGTAGGACATCCTGCCCGGAGATATTCCACTATCTGAATCTGGAACATAAAAAAACAAGAGCTGAAATGGGAGAAGAAACATTATCATGTGCAATATTTTAAGCTAACTGAGATAAAACCTTGATTCATTTCTTATTTCTGTATATTTTAAGGTGATCTGGAGTAATCGTTCTTAAGGCTGTCAGAGATCTCCAAAACTTGCTCTTTAAACTTTTGCTGCTTTAAAAAAAAACATTTTCAGTCCAGTTCCTGACCATTCACAAAGAAAAGTTTTTTGATTCAAACTCTGACCTTCATGCATACAACGGCTCGTAAACTGCAGGGTTGAATGTTGACACAGACAACGTATCAGAGAACCAATTTTAAAATGAACCTTTAGCCACTTTGTTCTCAGAATCCAGTCTCAAAGACACATCTTGTTCTCATTTTTTGTAGAATCTATAAAAAATACCAGAGATAACACAGTTTAACACCAATAAGGAGATTCCCAAGGAGCTATTTGTTGCAAACTTGTCATTGAGTAGATGATCAATTGAAGGATGATGCATCTCTCAGGTCCAGTATCAAATCTTTTCTAGTTTTTTTTTTTCTTATCTAAAGACATGACACTGAGATTCCATGTTGCATTGATGTTTTTAGGCCTGACACCTCACCTGGACGACATGATGTCATGGTCAGGCACAAAGACTGCACAGAAAATGAGTAAAAAAACAAAACTTTAAAGAACCTTCAGAAAGACGAAACAAATATTGCTCAAGACCACTTTAAAAGACAACAAGAAAGTTCTCAGGTCAAAGTATAGAAAGTTTAAAAGTTTAAAACACTGTGTAAATATTAAAATCACATAAGTCATCTTCATCTATTCACACTGACTCACTGATCAAATGCTACACTGGGTTCTGTGTCTTGCCCAAGGACACTTAGACGAAAGGCCAGGATTGAACCACCAACCTTCCAAATAGCAGACGACTGTCCTTCCTCCTGAACCACAAATAAACTGGTCTGCTGACCACATGTACAGGTTTTTTTGGCCTATAAGTCACTTTTTTTGCATAATTTGCATGCCCTGTGACTTATACACCGAAGCAACTTATATATTATGTTTTTTCCCATATTTATAAACCAATTTCTGGCTGAGATATGAACGTTTTCATTCAGTCGACGGGGGACAGGACAACCCCAGAAACCATCTTATCTCAAGCAAACTGGTTGGTTCACTTAAGGTGTTTACTGCTTGGTGGGGGAACAGTTTACTTTGGGCTTCTCAGACTGATGAAGCCGTCTGGATAGAGGGCGAAACATCTTTCTACAAAAAAAGAAACTGTCCAGATGACCTGACTGAACATTATTGGATTTGGTACCTGGATGATTCAGCATGAACTTTGATGTTTTGATGTTCTGTAATATACATTGTTCACCATTTTAGTTAGTTTCTGTTCACTATTTGTATCTATATTTTTTATTTTATGTTTTTCCTGTTTGCTATGCTTGTTTGTTTTCTACAGTATTGTACAGCACTTTGGTTGGCCTTGTGTCTGTTTAAGTGCTCTGTGAATAAAGTGGTATGGTATGTTTTCATTCATTCTGACTGAAAATATTGAACACTACCATTTTCGGCCGCTAGATGGCACTCGAGTAGTATGGTATGCTGTTGTATCATGTAATAGGTCAAAGTGGCTATTAATGACACAATCGGCTTGCCATAGCCTTCCACCGTTGCCCAGCTCGCCTGGAGCAACAGGTGTCTCAAAATGAAGTGCTGAAAGACATCAAAATCAGCTTCATTTCGCTGCGCCGCTCCAGTGAAATGCAGCTGATTTGACCATTGAAGAGCATTTCTTAAAGGGGACCACAGATGCAAAATTCACTTTTTAATGTTTTTGTACTCAACTTTGGGTATTTACTTCATAAAAAAACAGTCCTAAGGCCAAAAAAATGCACCCAGTGGTTTATTTACTATAAGTATATTTATTTATCTTAGATAGAAACGGCCCGATTGCACTTCCTGCGGTTTGTTACGTCACAAACCGCAGCCACAACCCACAGCCACAACCCATCCCAACCTTTGTCCCGCCCCCGTCACCTAGCAACCCCTGGTAATGCTCCACCCACGCGGTTCCTGAGTTCATCTCAGCCTGCACACTAGGTGGCGGTATGCACCTAACAGTTGTTTGCGATCCGCCATAAATCAAATGGAGAAGAAGAAGAATAGTTCATCTCAGCAGAATGGCTCCTAAAGTTAAATGTTGCGTTGTTGGCTGCATTACACAACATGTGTTGATACACACTCTTCCAGTCTCAGAGAGCAGAGATGCGTGGCTTAATTTTATTTTTAATGGCAATGTCCAGGCGACATTACCGTAGAAGAATTACACTTCTTATACGATGAAGGACTACTTTCGTACAACTGCCAGTTTGGTTGAGTGGTTAGCGCGCTCGAACGCCACTCGGGAGACCTGGGTTCGCATCTTGTCCATGATCTTTTTTTTTCCCCCCCTTTTTTTTTTTTAAACTCCTGGCGCAGATAATGGAGCACTAAGCAGATTTAAAATCTGGAATAAATGCACAACTGCCATCAAAGCCGCAAAACGTAACTACTTCTTATCTCAGACCTCCAAAAATCTAAATGATCCAAAAAAATTCTGGAAAACCATTAAATCTCTCTCAGGCACCCCCCAATCATCTGACCTCCCATCACAATTTCTTGTTGACTCTGTTCCTGTGTCAAATAAGCACGAGATCCTGAACTGTTTCAATAAACATTTTGTTGCTTCTAGTTCATTATTTGACACAGTTACAAACGGAAAATCAGCCACTTTATCTAATAATCAAACTTCTACAAATCAAATCCCTTCTACAAGTCAACCATCTGTTAATCACACCTTCTCTTTTTCTCCGTTCTCAGTCAGTGAGGTAAATAAACTGTTAAATGATCTTGATCCAAAAAAATCTGCAGGTCCAGATGAACTTCCACCTTATTTCTTAAGGCTGGCTGCTCATATCATCACAGTCCCTGTGACCCACATCTTTAATCTGTCCATAAGCCAAAACACCATTCCGGATGCTTGGAAAACAGCATTTGTTCTTCCTTTGCTGAAGGGAGGTGACCCCACCTCACTGAACAATTATCGACCGATCTCTAAACTCTGCATCTTAGCCAAGGTTCAAGAAAAACTGATAAACTCTCAGATCAAAAATTATCTGGACTCATTTAACATCTTACCTCTCCATCAATCTGGTTTCAGGAAAAAACACAGCACAACAACTGCTTCTCTGAAGGTTCTGAATGATGTTGTTGAAGCATTGGATGCTAAGGACTATTGTGCTGCACTTTTCTTAGACCTGTCTAAAGCTTTTGACACTGTGGATCATAACATCCTGTGTCATAAGCTCTCAGAAATCGGTTTCTCTGATCACACCATCGGTTGGTTTTCTAACTATCTTTCCAATCGGAGGCAATGTGTTCAACATAACGGTACTTCTTCCAGCTATTTAACAGTTAAAAATGGTGTACCACAAGGCTCAGTTTTAGGACCCACTCTCTTTACAATCTACATAGCTAATGTAGGTCACTGCATCCCTGATGCATCCTTACATTTCTATGCTGATGATACAGTTGTTTACTGCCGAGCTAAAACAGTTGCTAAGGCTTTCCTGTTACTGCAATCTGCTTTTGACATCATCCAGTCAGATTTGTTCCGTCTCAAACTTGTCCTAAATGCTGATAAAACAAAAGGGATGTTTTTTTCAAATAGGAAGGCGGTTCCAGCAGATCCTCCTCTGATTTTTTCTTCAAATGGTGTCCCTATTGAGTTTGTTGATTCCTATAAATATCTGGGTATCCTGATTGATTCACATCTCTCTTTTAAACTCCACGTGGAAAACCTAGTGAAGAAACTGAAAGTTAAACTGGGTTTCTTTTTCAGAAACAGATCATGTCTATCACTGAATGTCAGGAAACGCCTTGTGTCTGTGACTTTCCTTCCCTCCATTGATTACGGTGACATTCTCTACATGAATGCTCCTACAAGCACCCTGCGGATGTTGGATGTTGTCTATCATGGTGCACTAAGATTCATAACTGGTTGTGATTATCGTACCCACCACTGCACCCTGTATTCACTGGTTAACTGGACATCATTAACCTCACGCAGACTCTTCCACTGGTACATTTTCATCTTTAAATCACTTCTTGGTCTGCTGCCCTCATACATCTCCTCCTACATGTCTTTGCGTGAGTGCAGCTACAGTGTGCGCTCTCAGGACATGATTACCTGCAGTGTTCCGTCAGTGAGGACTGAACTTGGAAAAAGGGCCTTCTCCTACTCCGCTCCTGCTTCATGGAATATCTTACAAAAAGATCTGAAGCTCTCGACCTTGACTTCTCTAAATGGTTTTCAGAATCTGTTGGAATCCTGGCAAAAACCAATGCAGATTTGTTCCTGTCTTTGATTTTATACGTCTACCTTATAATGTTTTGCTAGTTTTTTGATACTTTGTTAAAAAAAAAAAAAAAACTTTCTTTTGTTTTTTTTCTCTCTTTTGTTTTCTATTGTTTATTGTTTGTTTGTTTATTGTTTAAGGAAATTCTACCACTGCTGTTCATTGTTCTTTAGTTTTAGCAGGTCGCTTTCGTAAATGAGCCCATGAGGTTCAAAAGATTTACCTGACTAAATAAAGGTTGAATGAAAAAAAAATTGATAGTTTTCAGATGGGAACAGATGTGTGCATGTTTGTGTGAGTGTGTGTTTGTGTGTCGGGCCAGCACGGCTCCTCGGAGAAACACAGATAAAAAGATAGCCCCGCTGTGAGTGTGTGTGTGTGCTTTGCTCCATCCAGCTCGCGCGCACAGGCAGAGGGTGGGAGAGTCAGAGGAGACATTACAGAGGAAGAATAAAAAATGACACGACAACTTGTAGTGTGGTAGTAACGTGAGTTGACTTCCTCGTCTGCCTTTGGAGGGCGGAGTTAATGCAAGCAGAACTTTGAAGGGCGTGCCACGAGATCTCATTATCATAAAACGGTCGTTCAAAACGAAAGTTAAAAATGGCAGAATTAAAAAGGGTATAATTGATTATCTAAGAATTATTTTGTGTATTAAATTGAATAAACAGTGTCTGGTAACCCCAAAGAAATACCATAAAAATTTTAAAAACATATCTGTGGTCTCCTTTAAGTAAAAGTTCAACTGAGACACACCTTTACTATAATTAGTAAAGGTAATTACTATAGCTGTTACTATAGACTTTACTATAGCTGTAAGAATTATCACTAGAAAACATTACCGTCATCCATCAAGTACATTATTTTATCAACTGAAGTTATTGAAGTTCCATGATTTGGTAGACTATAATATTTTATCAGTTATGTATAGAGCTCAAAAAATGCATTACCTTTAAATATCTAAATGCATTTTGTTAAAAGACAAAGTTGATATAATCTTAAGGGGACAGAGATGTTTGTAAAACCACATTCAGAACTAGTTTGAAGGGACGTTCTACCTCAATCCAGGGAATTAGATTATGGAATGGCTTGGAGAATGTAGTTAAAAATGCCAAGTCAATGTTTACATTTAAGAAAATGATCAAAATGAATTTGTTAAAAAATATATGAAATGACGTAATGTGTATTGTATTAGTTAGAAAATTAGAAAGAGTTAGTCATTTTGTACTGTTGGTTGAAGATTATTATTGTTTAATCTGATTGTTGGAAAAAAGGGGCAGATATAATAAGATTTATTCTTCTTTCTGCTACCTTTCATTTTTTTATATTTTGTACATTATCATTTATGGGATTGTCTTGTATTGATACTTTTGTAAAAAAAATGAACAAATTTAATAAACATAAACATAATGCTGAGCAAACAAATCATTGTTTTTAAGTGTTAATCTTGTTAAATTCTTATTCCCTTGCACACTCCAACGCCCACCATTTGGCAGACAATCATTTTTGGCACAACACCGGCCCACACTTCCAGGCTGTCCGCGGTGATGCGTAACAAACGTGATGCATCAGCAGTGACGCATAATAGATACAACTTATATGGCGAAGTGACGTATTTATGGGTTTTTCTACTTTCTTCTTCTTCTTCTTTCGGCTTTTCCCTTTTCAGGGGTCGCCACAGCGAGTCATCCTCCTCCACCTCACTCTGTCCTCTGCATCCTCTGTCCTCACTCCAACTACCTCCATGTCCT
>JBBPBX010023719.1:11966-25743 GCA_038048925.1 Garcialebias charrua | reverse complement strand
AATTATTTAATCCTGAAAGAACTCTGGCTAACTACTGTAGCTCATTTATAACATGGAGTTAAACTCAAAGTAGTCTCCTCAGATAAATAGTGTTAACTTATTATTTTTATATTAAAGTTTCTGTTTACTTATTATTTTTATATTTGATTGTTTCTGTTCAGTGCCCTGAGACGACTTCTGTTGTGACTTGGCGCTATACAGTATAAATAAACTGAACTGAATTGACATGTCTTTTTTTTAACCCCGGCTAAAAAAAGAATCTGAATCGAGAATCGAAAAGAATCGGAATCGAAACGAAGAATCGGAACCGGAATCGCTCAAATTCAAACGATGCCCAACCCTAGTCGTGATGGTATTAAAAAATATTGTGATGGTATTAAAAAGATATTACCGTATTCGTCCGTATATAATACACAGTTTTTTTGCTCATTTGAATGTCTTGCATATTAAACACCGAAGCATATTATCTACGGATTTTTTCCCATATTTTTAGACCCATTTTTCGCTCTGAAATCGCAATTTTTCGTTTTGACCAAAAAATGGTGCAGTACCACTTTTGTCCGTTAGGGAGACACTTCCAGACCGTTTCTAGCTCATGTGTCTGAAAAAAGCCTCCTCTGGTCGGACTGACTCTGTCGCTGCCCGCCCCCTGCTCTGGATGTAGCTGCATAGGTGAGGTTCGCTGTTTTTGTTAGCAAGATACCGTAATTCATAAACCACACCGCAGATTTTTTAATCCAGCTGATTTGAACATTCCGTTAGTTTTGTTAAGCTCAGGAGCCCGTTTGCTATAAAGTCAGCTAAGAAATATATTTTTTTAAGCATTTATTTAGCTAAATTTAAAGAAAGAAAGCGTCCGGTCCGACCCGCCTGCATAAAAATCGGCAAACTTTTTTTTAAAAAATCCAGCTGATTTGAACATTTCGTTTGTTTGGTTAAGCTCAGGAGCCCGTCTGCTATAAAGTCGTATAAAGTCAGCTAAGAAATATATTTTTTCTCACAAAGAAATAATTGTTTTTACTGTGTTTCCTTGTGAAGTTCTTCGTACTCGCTCTCTTCTGTCACCGCCATTTTAAGCAGGGCAAATGAGGCGCTGACGCGTCGCATAGCGGTGACTAGTGCATTAACAGAGTACCCGAGTTTTCGACAGCTCGAGTGCTTTGACTTCTATCGAGGCTTTTTTGTCCACCTCGGGTACCCGTAGTGACGTCACATTTCACATTTCACAGCGCGCGGGGCAGCTTTTAGCTTTTAGTAGACGCTACAAAATGGATTCCTGTGTGCGCACGGATGTTAATGGAGCAGGCCGTCTTGTCAAAAAGGTAAAACAGTTTATAATTTTATAAAATGCGCTACTTCGTGTTGTCTTGACAGTATCCACTTGTCAACATCAGTACATGAAACAAGGTTTAAAGTGTGTGATGCACATCTCTGATGTGGTGGCAAAGTAATTACAGCATCATCATTATCACACCAACACTGTTTTGCAAGACATCATTAATGTTCACAAATGTCACCTCATCTTCATCATCCTCAGACTCATCATCCTCCACAGGCTGGTACTTCTTGAAGGCTTTGACAAAATTAGAGCCATTATCCGTGACAGTTGATGTTATTTTGTGGGATATGCCATAGAATGAGTGAATGTTGTCAAGCTCAGTTGCAATACTGTCATGTGTATGACGACCTTTAAATCGTCTGCATGCCAGGGCTGCTTTTCTTCGTTCCATGCTTTGTGGATGTATCCAGTGGGCAGTTACACCAAGATAACTTTTATTATGTGCAGTCCAAATGTCTGCAGTAGTAGAGACATATTCTAATTCTTGAAATTCAGTCTTCAGCTCGGCATTCATTTTAGCGTGCTCGGCATCTATGTATTTAGAAAATGTCTTTTTGCATGGAGGACCGACACCTGCTCTCCCCGGTATTTTGCCAATAAGGGTTCTGAATGAGTCTGAGTCAAGTGTTGATAACGGGAGCATGTTTTCAACAACATACCTGCTTATCAATCTGTTTAGTTCATTCTGCGTCACAAGTTTCTGTGCTGGAGCAAAAAAATCCAACTTTAACTGCTTGGACGGCGCAGCTCCACATTCTTCTTCGTTAGCAGAGCTCACGTTAGCCACACCTGGTCTGCTGTCAACAGCAGTGTTTTTAGCCACCAGTTTTGTTGAACCATGAGCAGTTGTGAGATGCTTCATTAGATTAGAGTTGCTTACAAGGGACGTTGACAAACACTTCGCTCCGGGACATAATGTACACCTCACATGCACGTTTTTGCCTTTTACTTGTACGAGCGTAAAGTAGTGCCTGTATTTCCAATTAGAAAACGCTAACTTTCCCTCCAGACTCGCCATTGCTGCCGGACTTCTGCTAACTTCCTCCAGACTTGCCATTGCTTCTTCTTCTTCTGCTAACTTTTCAGATTTGATGCGGTTTGCGGGTGAACTGAACAACAGATCCTCTGATTGGCTGACCTCTACCTGACACTCTACCTTAGCCAATCAGCATCATCCTTATTAATAATAATAATAATAATTAATTCAATTTATAACGCACTTTTCATTACTGAAAATCTCAAAGTGCTACACATATATTGAATGCTACACACATTCATAAACCGGTGGCGGCAGACTACCATGCAAGGTGCTTTCCAGTCCTACCGGGAGCAACTCAGGGTTAAGTGTCTTGCCCAAGGACACAACGACACATGGTTCGGGTCCCGGGAGTTGAACCGCCAACTTTCCGATCGGGAGACGACTCCCCTTACCACTACGCCACGGCCGCGTATTGTTTCGCCCCTCCCTCCCCTCTGCTCCCTCCCCCTCCTACCCTCCCTCCACCCTCCCTCACCAAGGGGGGGGAAGTAAACAGTTTAGCCAGCGCGCTGAAGACAAAATAACGTACCCCCATTTAGTGATTGTAACGGTAACGGCGTTGTAACGATAGACATAGTAACTACTTAGATTACCCGTTAATGAACAAAATAACTCCGTTTGTAACGCCGTTTATTTGTAACTCCGTTATTCCCATCACTGGTCTTAGCTGAACTTTTCCTTAATAAATGAACGTACAGTAATTGTGAAATGAGCTGGATTTAAATATTAGTTTTGCTGCGTGCAAAACCTGCACTCGCAAGGGTGGTAATGCTACATTTCTTTAAAATTTAGCAAAATAAACACCTAAAAAAATTTGTTTGCTGAAAATTATAGCAAAAGTGTTTCGGAGCTGAACTTTTCCTTAATAAATGAATATAATGGTCAAATCAGCTGAATTTAAATCGTTTTTCTACGGCGGCTCAACAAAACGAGCGCAGGAACAGACCTGCAGTGCAGCGAACAGACATGCAGTGCAGCGAACAGACCTGCATCTCTTTAAAATTTAAAAAGATAAACACCTAAAAAAATATATTTGTTAGCTGACATTATAGTAAAAGTGTGTCTGAGCTTAACTTTTTCTTAATAAATGCACGATCAGCTGGATTTAAAAATTAGTTTCACTACGTGCACCCGCACGGGTGGGAACGCTTAATTTCTTTAAAATTTAACAAGATATACACCTTATAAAAAATATATATGTTCACTGATATTATAGCAAAAGTGTTTCTGAGCTTAACATTTCCTTTAAAAATTAACGTAATGTTCAAATAAGCTGAATTTAAATTGTTTCGCTTTGATGGTCTTCCAAACGTGCGCGCACTGCGAAAATAAATTACAAATAAATCGAATTTTAGCTCAAACATCTCCTACAGCTAATAGGTTGTAAATGTCCATCCAGTGATTTACTTTCTGTAAGTTTCATCAAAATCTGTTCTGTGGTTTTTGACCTATTTTGCATTGCTAACAGTAAAACACTGAGCTAACAGTAGTTCATACCTCCAGAGAGCAGGAGGCCGTGCTGCGACAGAGTGAGTCCGACCAGAGGAGGCTGCTGTCGGACACATGAGCTGGGAGCGGTCGGTGGACCCTAGCGGCCAAAAGTGGTACTGCTCCATTTTTTTCGTCAGAATGAATGGAAATGGTCATAGCCAAGAATTGGTTTAAAAATATGGGAAAAATCCATAAATATGTTGCTTCACCCTATAAGTCGCAGGGCATGCAAATTAGGCAAACGGGTGCTACTTATAGGCCAGAAAATACGGTATTTAGATTGTAAATGGTCTGTTGCTGCTCATTGTTCTGGTTCTGACTGTTATTGTATTTATTAAGATTTTTATTATTGCTAGAATAGTTTATTTATTGTAGAGTGACGTTTATTTAAAATATCACCCAAATGGTTAATTTTATTTATTTTTATACAAACGTATTGTTTTCTTGGCATATTTTCAAAATAAACATTTTGTAAGTCTTTATTTCGTCTTTTTTTTGTACCGAAAATTAACCGAACTGAAATGTGATTGTAATGTATCGCCGTTACACCGCTAGAAGATGGTGATGTGAGGGTAACATTGTGTGTGTGTTGAAGTAACATTGTCTTTATTGTACATGTGTTTCAGTTGTTCCTGCCTCTGTTTAGAGCTGATTAAGAAGAAGAAGCTCCACAAGACTGAAGGCCTGATGTTGACCAGCAGGACCCAAAGCCTCTTATCATAAAGTGGAAGAAAAGACCCTTAGACCAGACTGGTGGGTGACCAACTTAATATGGAGGAGACCGATATCAGATTGTAGGTCACTACAGTTTCTTTAAAGAGTGAGGAGGATAAAAAAAAAAGTTACCATGAACACAGATTTAAAAATTCACAAAGGCAGTTCCAGCTCTTCAAAGACTGACGTTAACGAGGACGATGAAGAGGATGGTGAAATGACCAATCCTGACTCTCTGCTAAAGAACTCATCAGACTCTGAATCAGAACGTGAAGACAGTATGAAAGACTGGAAGGAGAGCAGGGCTCCTGAATCAGAGGTAAAAACTGTCAACAAATCTTTGAGCTGCTCTGAGTGTGGTAAGCAGTATGTCAGTAACCAGACTCTTCAAAGACACATGACAAGTCATTCAGGAGTGAAGTCTTCAAGATGTCTGCTTAATAAGAAATGTGTTGGAGAGAAGAACAATGTAGAGTCACGCAGGAAAGTCCAGGCAAGACCAAAATCAATAAGCTGTGATGACTGTGGTAAAGGATTTACTTCCAAATCACATTTAAACACACACATGAGAGTCCACACAGGAGACAAACCATTTCCTTGTGAACTTTGTGGACAAAGATTTACTCGGAAGACACATTTAAACAGACACATGAGCATTCACACAGGAGACAAGCCGTTTCCATGTGATCTTTGTGGACAAAGATTTAGTCTGAAGACAAGTTTAAACTCACACATGAGAGTCCACACAGGAGACAAGCCGTTTCCATGTGAATTTTGTGGACATAGATTTAGTCATAAGAGAGATTTAAACAGACACATGAGAGTCCACACAGGAGACAAGCCGTTTCCATGTGGACTTTGTGGACAAAGATTTAGTCGGAAAACAGTTTTAAACTCGCACATGAGAGTCCACACAGGAGACAAACCGTTTCTTTGTGAACTTTGTGGACAAAGATTTAGTCAGAAGAAGCATTTAAACTCACACTTGAGAGTCCACACAGGAGACAAGCCCGTTCCTTGTGAACTTTGTGGACAAAGATTTAGTCGGAAGACACATTTAAACAGGCACATGAGCATTCACACAGGAGACGAGCCGTTTCTTTGTGAACTTTGTGGACAAAGATTTAGTCTGAAGACAAGTTTAAACTCACACATGAGAGTCCACACAGGAGACAAGCCGTTTACATGTAATCTTTGTGGACATAAATTTAGTCTGAAGACAAATTTAAACACACACATGAGAGTCCACACAGGAGACAAACTGTTTCCTTGTGAACTTTGTGGACAAAGATTTAGTCGGAAGACACATTTAAACAGACACATGAGCATTCACACAGGAGACAAGCCATTTCCATGTGATCTTTGTAGACAAAGATTTAGTCTGAAGACAAATTTAAACTCACACATGAGAGTCCACACAGGAGACAAGCCGTTTACATGTGAACTTTGTGGACATAGATTTAGTCTGAAGACAAATTTAAACTCACACATGAGAGTCCACACAGGAGACAAGCCATTTCCTTGTGAACTTTGTGGACAAAGATTTAGTCAGAAGGCAAGTTTAAACTCGCACATGAGAGTCCACACAGGAGACAAGCCGTTTCCTTGTGAGCTTTGTGGACAAAGATTTAGTCAGAAGACAAATTTAAACAGACACATGAGAGTCCACACAGGAGTGGAACCTTTCTATCAGAAAATATTAAAATAATTATTATAGGCCATGAGATGCAATTGGTGTTTTAACACCCAAATAAAATTAATTTTGATTTTGTAAAATATATTCTGTAACAATTTTTGAACAATTTCCTAATCTATGATTTGCTCCTAATTTCTCAAGAATACTTTAAAAACAAACTAAATCTTAGATCATAATTTGGACTATAGATGTTGGTTCTAAAATACTGGTTCAGTGGTTGTGCAATGATGTGGAGAGAACCAACCAACCAATCAAATTGTTTTTTCAAACAGTCAGACCCCATGAAATGTTGTTTGTGTAATTCCTGAGAGAATTGTTATTTAATCAGTTAGTTACTTGGTTAATTAACAGATTTCTCATGCAGATTAACTAATTGTGTTTTAATTCAGGATGGGACTGATCTGGTATCAGTATTGGCCTCGGCCTCATATACCAGCATATTTTGCCTATCAGATTTTTCGATACAATCTGCAGAGATTTCTGATCCATGATGAATGTCTGTGTTTGCTGAAACATCTCCACATGTGATTCCCTGCCGGCTGCTCTGCAAGGCAGGGAATCAAACTATGGAATGGATTTTCTGAAGGAAAGTCATTTCATAGTTTGAAGCCAGCTAAAATGTGAGTAAATACATGAGGACAGAGAGCAGCACTGTGGCTAATGGCTAACCAACTTTTCATCTTAACATGTCCGCTGTGTGGAAGTATTTTACACTAAACACCACAAGACAGCAACGTGCAATGTCTGCAGAGCCGCTGTACCAAGAGAAGAAAGCTCCGTTGCGACCTAAACTCAGAAACTAAACTAAACTAAACCTAAACTCATGTCAGATTCATGAATAAATAAATAATAAGAATAAACACTGCAAAATATCAAATCATGCTGATGCTGATCTGTTTCTTGTTGCTGTGTTCATCTGTGACCATCTGCTCATAAAGACTCATGTTCGTGCTGCTGTTTTAATGATGTTTTTCTACTACATTAGGGCTTAGTGTATTACTAGCTGATGTCTCTCTTAGTTAATCCTAGATGTTATTACTGTTTTTCTCTTGCATTTGTTGTTAGATGTAACTGGGACCCTGTGTACATAATCTCGTTTTCATCACATGTACTACATGCGGTGCAAATGACAATAAAGACTCTCTGACTCTGACTAAACATCTGAAAAAGCACCACATTAAAGAGCACAAGGATTGTTTAACCAGGCACTGTTGTAAAGTTAGTTCCCTTATCAGTCAGTCACTCGGTGCAACACTATTGCTATGGGAAATTGCGCCCCTGCGCAATTACCTGAAGGAATATATTCACGCCTTTACTGCATGGGGTGTCAGCGTCACCCCAGAGACCCCGTCCTCTGGGTACTTAAGGCGCGGACGCCCATCCTACTTTCTCTTTTTGCCCTTCACCTAGGGGTGGGCGATATATCGAATATACTCGATGTATCGCAATATTTTAAATGTACGATGGTTAAAATGGCTATATCGTCTATATCGTTAGTCCTCCTGCTGTCGCGCGGGCTCCCACTCGCCCCCCTCCTTCCTGCCTGCAGGAGGGCGGAGCCGCGGAGTCTTTCAGTACAAGTAAACACAGCAGATATGAAGAGCGACGCTAGCTGCTGAAGGGGAAAAGCTATGTTCTTTCTGAGCTAGTTTGGATTTAAATTGTCAGATGAGGGCAGAAAAAATATTTTTGTAGACGATGCTGAAAATAATCCCGACGAAAGGTCGGAACTACGAATCTTTTTCACCGTTTAAACAGCGGAGTGGAGCATGATGAAACGGCAGAACCGAGTGTTTTTACAGCTGCTGCTTCCTTAAAACAAACCACGGGTCTGAGCTCATTTAGCCATGCGTGCACCGCAGAGAGAGGTGGAGACATTAATAAATCAGCAGTTTATTATATCGCTAAAGATACGGTCCTTAGCGGCTAACAAGATGGCTAACGCTTTAGCCGTCTTCTTCCACAGCTGAGACTGACCGTGTCTTTAGCGATATGATAAACTGCTGATTTAATAATGTCTCCGCCTCTCGGTTCACGTTTCTGAGTGGAGGCTGTCGTGTTTTTACACAAGGATTCAATGTGACACTTTGTAGAGCAACTTAGAGAACGTCTTTATTCTTTGTGAGCTAGGAAACAACCCCCTGACCCTTTCACAATAAAACCGGATACAGTATATCAAATATATTGTACCACAGAGGCTCACATTTACTGCAGTTCACAAACACACTGACTAAAGTGAAAGCACCTTTCTATCTTATCAAGACACTCAAAGCTCTTTAAAACACAATCTGTGTCCTCATTTACCCATTCATACAGCACTCTACTAGAACTGTACAAAGAATAATCAGTACTTTATCACATTCATACACTGATGGGACACACATCAGAGGCAATGAGGGGTTCAGTGTTGCCCACTGCCCAGGAACACTTCAGCATGTGACTGCTGGTGGAATTGAACTCCCAACTCTCCCATTGGAGGAGACTGCTCTAGCCTCTCAGCCACAGTTGCCCTCAGCTGAAGAGGATTATTATTTAATAGGTGTAAATAAATGTCTAAAAAATAAAGTACAGGTAGTCCCCGACTTACGAGCGCTCTTACTTACGAGGTCCCGGACTTACGAGTATGCATCTCATTAATTTTTATTTATTTTTAGAAATGAATACATGTACAGTACTGTACAGTCACCAAGCACTTAACCTATCCTAACACAGTTTTTAAAGGTGAAGTAGTGAGTTGAGTTGTCTCACTTTCACATAAAGGTCCCTTTATGTGAATGTAGCTTGCTGGGGAGGAGGGAGACGATTCAACTGACTCCTTAAAGGTGCTATGTGTAACTTTCTGTAGAGCACAGAACTTAGAAATATTTTCAACAGGCAAAGCATTCTGATCCCTCCCCCTCAGAGCCATATATGGCTCTGCCCCCCTTGCTCTGCTGAAATTCAAATTCAAGCTCTGTTTTTATTGGCTGATTCAAATTCAAGCTCTGTTTTCATTGGCTGGTTAACGGCAGGTCACTGTGTTTTTAGTGTTTTTATAAATGCTGATAGAGAAGCAAGGGGACTTATAGTTTTTTCAGAGATTACTTTGTCTAACACCAGTCTGTCAGTAGATAGTGACATAGTGAAGAAATATGTTAAAAATATATTGTTAGAAAAGTTACAGACTGCACTACAAAGTTACATAGTGCATCTTTAACTGTGTTAGGATAGGCTAAGTGCTTGGTGACTGTACAGTACTGTACTGTACATTTATCTATAAATAAAAAAATAAATATATATACTGTACAGTATATTTTTAATAAATACATAAATGTACAGTACTGTACAGTCACCAAGCACTTAGCCCATCTTAAGACAGTTTTTAAAGATGGAGTGAGTGGAATTGTCTCCCTCCTCCATGCAGGCTCCATTCCCATAAAGGGAGCTATGTGAAAGGGAGACAATTAACTCACTCCTTCATCTTTAAAAACTGTTAGGATAGGCTAAGTGCTTGGTGACTGTACAGTACTGTACATGTATTCATTTCTAAAAAAAAAATAATAATAATTTTTTTGGTTATCCTACTTACGAATTTTTGGACCTACGAGCGCCCCCTAGGGACGGAACTCGCTCTTAAGTCGGGGACTACCTGTAATGTATGTAAATAGTTCATTTTTTAGACATTTATTTTGTAGAGTTACAGCTGTTTGTTAATAAATGTTGCTGTGTGACAACTGGGACAAATCTTTGACTCAGAAATATATTTTTGTTATTCTTTTATGGAAATAAAATTATATCGAGATATATATCGTACTCTCAGCGAGCAGGTCCCCGGTTCAAATCCCGGTCCGGGGGCCTTTCTGGGTGGAGTTTGCATGGTCTCCCCGTGCATGCGTGGGTTTTCTCTGGGTACTCCGGTTTCCTCCCACAGACCAAAAACATGCATGTTAGGCTGATTGGTAACTGTAAATTGTCCCTAGGTGTGATCGAGAGAGTGAATGGTTGTTTGTCTCGTTTGTCTCTATATGTGGCCCTGTGATGGACTTGCGAACTGTCCAGGGTGTACCCTGCCCCTCGCACTGTGATTGCTGGATATGGGCACCGGCGACCCCCGTGACCCAAAATGGAATAAACAGGTAAAGACAATGGATGGATGGATGGATATATATCGTATATCGCGATATATCACAACAATATCAAGATTAGTGCATTAATAGAGTACCCGAGTTATCGACAGATCGAGTGCTTTGACTTCTAGCGAGGCTTTTTTGTCCACCTCGAGTACCCGTAGTGACGTCATCACGTCGCACTGACGTCATTACGTCACATTTCACATTATCCGAACCGAGCGCGGTGTAGCTTTTAGCTTTTAGTAGACGCTTCAAAATGGATTCCTTTGTGCGCACGGATGTTAATGGAGCAGGCTCAGTCTTGTCAAAAAGGTAAAACAGTTTATAATTTTATAAAATGCTCTATTCGTGTTTATTTAATTTTCTCGGATCACCGTAGTAGATTGTGACAGCAGGGGGCAGTGTTGCATTGCAGGCCACATATATAACACGGCCGAAACGGCTTCCTCCTCACTCTCGTTTCACAAACAAAAAGCAACAAATATTCATCTCTTTAGACCTATTAAAAACCTATAAACACATATTAATCTCTAAAAGTAAACTTAATTGCAGCACTAGAGGCTGAGAGAGGCCGCACGGAGTCAACGCCCCACTGATTTAAATAAGTTTCGTTTTTGACATGTTCCTTTCACTATGACAGTAATAATAATAACTCATAATTTTGTTTTTCCTGTGACTTATCTGCAGTATGATAAATTATAGGAGCATAATAAATGCTCCCAATGTTTTGTTGGTCTTTTTTTTCTTTTTGTAAAGACGTTTTTATGCATTTATATTTATTCATTTATTTTGCATCATAAGACACTGTGACGTCATTGACTAATCGAGTGCCACTCGAGTTTTTTTATGTTAATGTCGAGTTTAAAAATTATTTACTCGTTCAACCCCTAATCGAGATATGAATTTTTGTCCATATCGCCCAGCCCTACCTTCACCTAAAACCTGAACTTCGTGGGACTTCTCTGTTGTCACATCTCTCGACTAGAGGTGAGCTTGCTCCCTATGCTGAGCGTACAGAGAAATTTCCTGCGTATTGCTGGGCTGGCGAAAGCTAGTCCAGCGTTTTCTATTTAACCTCGAAGCTGTAAATGATCACTGATATCCGTCATCAAAATACCACTTATCTTATCGCCATCTGTTATGTTTGTGAATATATTATTAATTATTGAAGCACTCAGAGTTGTGATTCTAGTTGGATTAAATATCAACAGACATAAACTTATACTGTACATCGAATCCATAAATGTACTAATGTTGTTAGACGGTTCTATTTCCCAAATCGATGTTGAAGTCACCACATAAAAAAACAGTTTTATTTCTGCTCTTAACTAGTAACTCCAACATTTTTTCAGTAAATATCTCTATTTTCGAGCATGGAGATTGATAAACACAACTTATGATAATATTTTTTCCATCTTTATTAATTATTTCAATTGAGATCATTTCCTTCATATTGTCAACTATAATTGACATTTCTGTAATTAGTTTACATTTTATTTCCTTGTTTATAAATAAAGCTACACCACCACCTCTTTTATTTTTTCTATTTATATGATATAATTCATATCCTTCAATATATCTTTTATGTATATTATCAACATGAAGCCATGTCTCAGATAGTGCAATTATTTTAAAGGTTTTATTAATTTTTTTTAGGTCATCAAGTAAGTGAGATAAATTTGCATTTATACTTCTACAGTTTAAGTGTATAATAGAAAGATCTTCATCAGTCATGTTTACGTCATTAAACTGTTCAATATTGTAGTAATTACTGTTGTTGTTTGTTGGAAAAAATTATGATCTATCTCTTCATCAACATTGTATATTTTAGAATCAGAATCATCATACATCATGATGAATCATAGTATTCATTCAAGTTATCGTACACTTTTGAGAAAAACTATTATAGAGCATGTATTATACTCGTTTAAAATTTTCCAATTCCTTGATATCTTGTATCAGTTTTGCAGACGATCCTTCCTTCACTCTAATCCAGATTTTTCCATTCCTTGTCCATGTAGATATAATCTTTTTCTGTTTCCTGAACAACCTTGCCTCGCGCGCGATACCATTTTTTTGGGTCAAATGTTCATTTATATAAACATTTGTTCCACTCAGTTTTCTTGCTTGCATGAGTACAGTATTTCTTGATTTTCTGCTGATGAATTTTACAAAAACAACTGGATTGAATTTATATGATTTGCTTGGTAAGGTGTGACACTGAGAAATATCTTTATGATTGATGTCTATTTTTTTATCTTGTAGAAACGATACCACTAGTTCTTCTAAAGTTTTCTGTTCCTGCGTTGATGCATCCACAGAGATTTCTCCATCGGAAGTGGTCTTTGACTTTAAACGATTTTTTATTTCCAAACCAGTGCTAACGAGATTATCCAGCCTAGAGTTCTGTTCTAAATTATCAAGCCGTTGTTCAAGATCTACGATTATTTTGTCTTTCAAGTCTATCTGAAGTCTCAATTGTTTGACTTCTTCAAACAAACCCATTAAAAGTTTCATTTGCGACGACAAACTCGAGATTTCTGAGCTCATAAAGTTCAGAGATTTTTTTATCTCGTCCATGTCTTCAGAGTTGGGCTCCAATAGATCCTGTTTTCTCAGTTTTGATTTTGCCATTACTCACGTAGAGAATTGCCAGTCTAGTGGCCGTGGTTTTGCTAACTCAATTAGCCGCTAGCCCAGTTCCAGCGACGACAGTCTCTCTGGACCGCCGCACCTCGCTGAGGTCAGGCTAACTCGATTAGCCGCTAGCCACTAGCCCAGTTCCAACGTTGACAGTCTCCCCACACCACCGCCGCACCTCGTACACGTCAGCCACCAACCCAGTTCCAGCAACAACAATCTCCACACACTGCCGCACCCGGTCTCGCCAGCCGAGAGCCGCCTTCGGACCACAGAGCCGACCAACCCTTTACTCCACCGTAGCCCGGCGCTCGCCGCACCTCCAGCCTCCGGGGTATGATCTCGCCGCCTCAGATTCCTCCCAGGATCCACGGCCAGCAACCACAACACAGTTCCAGCAAACAGACCTCCACAACTGCAGCAGCGGATCCAGGCCAAACAGCCGAAAACGAGGCCCACCAGTTTCCCAAAGGCAGACAGACCGCTAGCCAGCGACCACCGCCCAAAGGGCCAACGAAGAGGCCAACTCTGAAAGGGCCAACGCCCACACAAACGGGTCACCCAGCCCGACAGTCAGATGAGCCAGGGCCAAAAAGACATCTGCACAGTAAGTCCAATAATTGTAGATAAATTGTGACCGAATATGTTTTGCTTGAAGTCGTTTGTTAAGGTAGCAACTGGATGCTCATACAGAGCTCACGCAGAGCCGTCAACACCCGCCGCCATCTTGGTTCCACGAGAAAATGTAG
>JBBPBX010023719.1:0-10604 GCA_038048925.1 Garcialebias charrua | reverse complement strand
AAAATAAACAACAGATAAACATGCCTTCCAGGCTCATGGCACATGTGGAGGCCTGGAGGGCGTGTCTGCCAAACGAATGGATCAGGATGACGGTGCGTCACGCGCTCAGGCTGCCGTTCCTCAAGGGGCCGCCCCCCTTCACGGGGGTGCTGCAGTCGAACATCAACCCAGCACGCACACATGTGCTGAGCGAGGAAGTATCAACGATGCTACAGAAAGGAGTAATAAGCATTGTCCCAAAACACAAACTACGTTCCGGTCACTACAGCAAGTACTTCTTGGTGCCCAAAAGAAATCAGTCCCTGAGGTCGATCCTCAATCTCAGGACGCTGAACAAGAGAATAAAAACATTCAAGTTCAAGATGCTCACATTGCGGCAGGTCCTCCAGTCTGTGAGACCAGGAGACTATGCATGTACTGTACAATGGATTTAAAAGACGCCTATTTCCACGTGAGCACGTGGAGGAGACACAGAAAATACCTCCGCTTTGCATTTGAAGGAAAGGCATACAAATTCAAGGCTTTACCTTTCGGTTTAAAGACTGCTCCGCGCACATGTACAAAATGTCTGGACGTAGCACTGGCCCCTCTCAGAAGTCATGGGGTCAGAATTATGAATTGCCTTGATGACCTCCTGATTCTGGCCGGAAGCAGAATGCAGGCTCAGTCGCACTCCCGCAGGGTGATCTCTCACCTGGAGGCTCTCGGTTTTGTCATAAACCTGCAAAAGAGCGACCTGACACCATCCGGTACAGAGCATGGCTCTCGGAGGAACGCATTTTCTCAATTCGCCATTGCCTGGCAAAGTTTAGACTGAATCAGCGGGTTCCCCTAAAAACATGCCAACGCCTCTTGGGCCTCTTGGCGGTGGCCATACCGTGTGTGCCACATGCACTGTTGAAAATGCGGGCCTTTCAAATATGGCTAAACCAACAAACACACCCTGCCCCGTTTACTCGAGCAGGAAAAATTCGGATCGGTTCAGAGTGCCTGAGGGCCCTACAACCATGGAGAGACTTGTCCGTGTTCACGGAGGGGGTCCCGTTGGGACGGGTGTCATCCCGTGTGGTCATCACGACAGACGCCTCAAAAACAGGATGGGGGGTAGTCTGCAGAAATCAGAATGCCCAAGGCCTTTGGAAAGTGCAGGAAGCGAGATTACACATCAACATCCTGGAATTGTGGGTCGTATTCCTGTCAGTAAAATACTTTTTTGGTAAAGGTCTGATTGCAGGGCAGCATGTCCTAGTAAAATCAGATAACAGAACCACGGTGTCCTTCATCAACAGGGAAGGAGGGACAAGATCCCAAGCCCTCCTCAGTCTGACACAAAAACTGCTCACGTGGTGTGCCCCAAGAATGTTGTCACTCAGGGCGACTCATATTCCGGGCGAACTGAACTATGGAACGGATGCCCTCTCAAAAGGGCCTCTCTTGGCATCAGAATGGAGGCTGAGCCCACGGGTCGTGGATCAGATCTGGTCACGATACGGGAGAGCCTCTGTAGACCTGTTCGCATGCAGGGCCAGCTCACAATGTGACCTCTACTTCTCTCTAAAGGAGACAGACTCATCGTTGGGAACGAATGCCTTGGCCCATGATTGGCCAGCAGGGGTACTGTATTACGTTTTTCCACCTGTCCCTCTGATTCAGGTGATGCTGGAACGTGTACGCAGGGGAGCCCTCTCCCTGATACTGATAGACCCCAGGTGGCCACAGAAACCGTGGTTCCCGAAGCTGATCTCAATGCTGTCAGGGACACCATGGCAGCTGCCTTCTCACAGGGACCTGCTGACCCAGGCACATGGGCAGCTTCTCCAACCACGTCCGGAGCTGTGGCAGCTTTCAGCCTGGCCACTGATGGGAACAGGCTGAAGGTCTCAGGCCTGACTGTTTTCCTTAAAAAAAGAAATAAAAAAAAAGGGAAACCCTTGGTGCGCATGCTCTCATGAGGAGCGTACTGAGGAAGGGATTCCCCCCCTCACTAACAGGTCTCTGACCTCAGGCTGGGCCCCTTTGACAGTCCTAAGAAATCATCTGGTCAGTGAGCAGATAAAGGATTTTTTAAGCTTGTCTGTGCACCCTATGTGTACGACAGATTTGCCCCTGAGGGGTTAAAGGTCACCCTGTGTATAAACCAAGTTTATACCTAAATGGTGCCATCTGACATGTCAGAAGTCTAAGGTTTTTTTGCTCTTTGATCTTTTTTCTTCCTGCTTCCCAAATTATCTAAGGAAGTAGGAGATGGTGAGCAACGTACCAGCGGCGCACGTCTGTGCTGCCTCTAGCTGGAGCTCCACGAATACGTCTAGTGGAAACATGGATGTTTCTGCATGTGACGTTCCTTCTCAGGTTGTACCCTCTAAATACACTGTAGAGAGCGGCCGGGAGATGCCTGATGTGTAAAGGCAGAAGTTCTTACAAGCTGAGCATTTTACTGAGCATTTCAAGGAGTGAATGAATTACGTTCCCATAGCAATAGTGTTGCACCAAGTGACTGACTGATAAGGGAACTGAAAGTTATGCACCATAACTCATGTTCCCTGAAGGAAGGGAATGAGGTGTAACACAGTTGGCCCTTTTCAATGCTGAAGCTCGGTAAAGTGCACTTGGAGAAAGTAGGATGGGCGTCCGCGTCTTAAGTACCCAGAGGGCGGGGTCTCTGGGGTGACGTTGACGCCCCCTGCCGTAAAGGCGTGAATGTATTCCTTCAGGTAATCGCGCGGGGGCGCAATTTCCCATAGCAATAGTGTTGCACCTCGTTCCCTTTCTTCAGGGAACATAAGTTATGGTGCATAACTTTCAGATTTCTCTTGTCTGTTTTTCAGACTAGTTAGTAGACTAGTTACAGGTAGTCCCCGATTTACGAGCGAGATCCGTTACAACGAGGCGCTCGTAAACCGGAAATCTCGTAATTTGGAACGGCCGCCACGCTTCTCGTAAATCCGGAAATTCGCTCGTAAATTGGAACGGTTTTGCTAGCGCGACTACAAACACTCGTTTTTCATCGAAAAACTGCTTATGAGTGCATAAAAATGATCGGAAACGTGTGTCCACATGTTTAGCTAACGAACTGTGGTGAAAAAACACAGGAAAACTCAGTATTTTTTGCGTTTTTTCCAATAATTCGCCAGCTCGTAAGTCTGGAACCTCGTAGATCAGAGCGCTCGTAAATCGGGGACTACCTGTAGTTAGAATAGAATAGAATATATCTTTATTGGCATATTTGCACCAAGGTACAAAACATTGCAATTGGCGCGCGCACCATCCTAAGAGGGACGTACGCACGGAAAGCCGCAGCAATAATTAAATCGCGCCGCCAACAATCAGATATGGAAAAAAGGAACATACAGTCGGATAATCATTGGTATTCAAAAAAGAATCTATCACATTTTGTCTTAGGACATTCTATGATAAAGTCAAAAAACTCTACCAGCTTCAGCACGGATAAAGACAAAGACATGTTGCATTTGATGGCAAGCAGGGAGATAGTCCGTGAGTAATCATTTCAGATAAGCACAGTCTGCAGATGGCCTCAGCTCGGCTCCATCTGAATGCACACAGAGACCTCTGGGGGGGGGCGACAGTTTTCAACAGCTTCGACTCCAGGAGAAGTTTTGCAGTCAGCCTTTTTCAAGGTTGCTTGAGTCCCGATTAGATTAGTTGCTTTATTTATTTTCAGGGCAGGCTACAGTGTACTCTGACTGCAGCCTTGAAGTCCAGGTGCCGTCTGGGTCCAAATCGCCGAATCATGTGAGGTTCCGAGCTACAAATCCCCGTCTGCCCCCTGATGTAGCCCGGGCTGTAAACGAGTCCCAAAACGCACTGCAGGTCCGCGGCTGTCCACCACTGTTCCCATCGTGCGATTCAGCTCGAACAACAGCTGGTTCATTGAGGTCATAGCCCGGATCAAAGAATCTTGTTAAGCAGGAAGTTTCGCCAGCGCGTTGATTGCCACGGTAGTCCTCCTCAGCTTCCAGTAGCAGAACCCTCCGCCTAAGCCAAAAAGCAGAGCAGCTGCTACCAAAATTCCAATTAGCCACAGATCTTCCACGTCTTCGACAGAAAGTACGGTTAGACACATTAACTTCCACTCTCCCCACGAGTCCATAATGTAGCCAACCGCATGCGTGTCGAGAGGGCACGCCGGTTCTCTTGGTCTCTTGCGCTTCGTGGAAAAAAAATTAGCGATAGAGGAGACAGCCCACGCAATTAAATCCATTTCCAAATTGCTTCGAGTGAGCACTGAAGAGTTGCAGACGAGACAAAAATGCAAAAGCAGGGAGGAGGAAAACTTTAGGGCAGGAGAGGAGCAGAAAGAGAAGCGACCTGCTTCGCCAAGAGCCGGAAGTAAAGTTTTAGTTCATAAAATCATCACAAAGCAGTTTCGTTATTCCTAACCTTTCACGTATTTTCAAAACTGTCATTTTAAGACGGGTGCAAACTTGGAACAGTGAATTTGCAAGAAAATGAACAAGATGAATTTATTTATTTATTTTACCATTCAAGCCTTTATTATTTTTTTTTTTTTCAAACTTCAGTAATTACTGTTTCCTTTGAAATTAGAAAATCATTTGAAACAATATTAGAGTTGGAAATAAATAATGTAAGACTGGATTGGACTTGCATCATGCACTGATTTGTACTCGCACTTATAAAAGCAGCCAAACTATACAGACTTTTTTGTGTTTGGCATCCTTTCACTTCCTTATCATGTCCAAGTGACATACTGTATAGATATGCTCTATCCAACACTTTAACCTAAGACAAAGCATTCGTTTTATGTCGGGTCGTGTCGGCATGCCACTGAAGTATCTAAATTAAAAACAGTGATTCAAGCGATATTGCTCAATTTGGCACCAAATGATCTTCAGAGGAATAGACTGCTGTGGGTCTGCAGGGCTGTTGAAAGATGTCTGTTCTCGTATCAAAAGAAAATATGACACCTGTATCACAGGATGATGGACTACAGTCAGCACAGGTCACAATCTGTTAGAGATTTAAAAAATTACATAATCACTTTGAGATATTTTGCTTTGCTGGGAAAAATGTTAGGAAATACAGAGATAAGCAGTTTGTGAGCAAGTATAGGTTCAGCTTGTTGGCCACTCCAGAACCTGTACCAAACAACACGTCTTGACCAACTTTTGACAATAGGAGGAAGACAGCGGGGTGATGAGATAGATGGATATAATTCTGTTTAGACTCTATAAAGAATTGTCCAGTCGCAACTATGGCATCCAAAGTAGGGATGCATGATTTTGGATTTTTGGCCGATATCCGATACCAATATTTTATATACTTTCCTTTGTCAGAACATAGCCCTCTTATTCAGGCTTATTTGCTACAAAAATTGTGTAATAGCTGTAAGAGCTGGTGACATATATTCAGTAATAGCCATATGATATGTATAGCACTTTAACTTATATTAAATGAAATGTGATAAATATTATTTATTAGCATTAGTCACCTGTGATGCTGTCTCACTTGTGGAGGCTTGTTCCAGGTTCCTAGCTGCAGTCTGGGATCCTCTGCACTCATGTGCATGAAGGACAGCCTTTGGAAGTTCAAAATTTTTGTCTATCCATTGTGCCCTAAGACTAATCATGCTAACGGGGCTAACATAACGTCCAAATGTCTGTGGTAAAACTCACCCAAGTGCTACCGGCTATTAGCTTCTCAATGACGTCAAAAATGATGGCTTGTAACTCGAGTGAGGTTAGGTTGGAATAGTGCTGGACGATAATTCAATAACGATAAATATCGCGATATACTTTTATTCAATAACGATGATATGAAGTTTAAGCATATTTTCGATATTTCGATAGGATTTTACAACTTTTCACTGACGTTTTTCTCTTTCTGTTCGGGTTGAAGCGGCTGCTTCAACAACGCGCCCGGACAGAAAAAGCTGTGACACAAAACGTGCGTGGTGACGTCGTTGTTACGCAGCAGACGTTAGCGGTAGCAGGCTAAAAGCTAAGCTAGTCTCCAAAGCGTGTTGTTTTCGCTTCAAAACGAGTCAAACGAGTGCTCACGACCGTCAGAATGTGACTGAACAAAGTTTCACAAGCGAAGAGAAAGCAGACGACATCACTGATGAGAGGAAAGACTAATTCGTCGGTGTGGACGTAGTTCGGTTTTGTTAAACTGCAGGCTTCTTCTGCAGCGAGTCCTACTCGGTTTCTTTATTTTTCAAAACGTGACGGAGAGTCGTTCTAACTAGCTGTGGAAACATCTACTTGTTTAATCTGAAGAGTTTCCACTCGATAGAATATGATGAGAGTCAGAAGATGAAGAATAAAGTTTGAGCCAACGTTTCCCTGAAACTACGACGTAAACAAACAGCCCCAGCGCGACATGTTTTTTTTTATTGAAAATAAAACAGATTCATCAGAATAAAAAGAAAGAAAAACACTGAATGAAAAGGTGCAGAAAGACGAAAATAGTGTTATAATATCTGCCCCTTGTTTAAAAAATACAAAATAACTACAAACAACAACCTTCACTTCACCTGCACCACACCTTCCCAACAACTTTGATTTAATCATCTTTTAAAACATATAAATAGTTTTATAAATGTTTATGATGATATCAAGTCAACACAATCCTGTTTCCTGATTTACAACTCAGCTCCTTCACACTAGTTCTAAATGAAGATTTTACAAACATTTACATTCCCTTCAGGGTTTAATAACTTTTTAAACAAAATGTAATTGAATATTTGGGGGTAATATTTTTTTTAGTTTTATACATGACTTGTAAAATACTATGTTCAACCAAATCATAACATTTTAATAATTTCAATTGATGAAATAATATATTTGTTGGGTGACCATAGCACTTCCTAATAATAATTCTTACAGCTCTTTTTAGTAAAATAAAAATAGGATTTGTAAAAGTTTTGCATGCTTTTCCCCAAACTTCAATACAACAGATTAAATATGGAACAATCATTACATTATACAATATATTCAAAACTTTGTCATTCAAAAACTATTTTACTTTATACAATAATGTAATTGATTTTGTTATTTTTATTCTTAAGTAATTTCCATGAGATTTCCATGTCAGCTTCTCATCAATAACGACACCCAAAAGTTTTATTTAATTAACTATGAATTTCAATGCTGTAAATTTTAAAGTTCTTGTTTAAAGTTAAAACTATTAATATTGACACAGTTGAGAATTTTATGCCAAGAAAGTTCATGCTCAATAATCCAGGTACCAAATCCAATAATTCTCAGTTGGGTCATCTGGAAACTGGATGGAGGATGGAGGGTGAAACGTTTCTATAAAAAAACTGTCCATGACCCGACAGAATTATTGGGTTGAGAATTTTATGTTTATTTGATGGTGATTTCCATCTTTTTGGAGGCTAAATACAAATACAAGGTGAACATCAATTTATTTGTATAGTTTATAGTTTTTTTTAGGCTTTTATATTGTTTATATCGATAACGAATTATATCGATATCGACCGAAATTAAGAACTATATCGTGATAAAAATTTTGGCCATATCGTCCAGCCCTAGGTTGGAAGAATATCTCTGACTGGGGACGATGTAGCGAGGTTCAACGTAGTCCAAAAATCTTTGGAATCCGACATCCTCACCAACAAAAGAAAAGAAAAAACTTCCACACTGCTGACATTTTGAATTTTCCTCTCCGCAGTGAGATCAGGTAGACACGTGTGACATCATCACGTTGTGCTGTCATTGCATACACTGGGTTGTCATACAAAAACAGCGCCTTTTATATTGGCAAGTTTTTTTATTTTATGGAATGGCGGATATTGAACTTTAACGCTAATATTGGCAGATACTGATACAATTCCGATAATATCGTGCATCCCTAATCCAAAGCATGCAAGTCTTAATCACTGATAATTTCCCAGGCTTTAAAAATTGTGTGACAGAATCAGATGTGTGGAAGAGTGCTGTCATTGCCATCATAGAAACAATGCTCAAATTTGGTTGTCATGCATTTTTGCCTGATTTACTGTTTCTATTCTCCTTTCTTGTTTTGATTAGAGGTAAGGTTGCCCACTCGCTTTGTACTCTTGATAAGGGGAACTTTGTGGGCTTTTAGTCTCACCTAGCAAGAGCTTTCTGAAGTTTCTGAAGTCTCATTGGCTTCCATTTACAAAGTAAATATCAGAACCATAAAACTTCTGTTTGTCTCCTTAAATGAGTCAGGAGAAAAAGTATTGGGATTTTATGGTCTTGCTGTGTGGTTGTTTTTGTGTGTGAAGGTGCAGTGAAAGGGAGAGAGGCCAAATACTGTATTAACAAGCAAAAGAAGGGATTTCCTAATTTCCATAATGTTACCAGTAATTATTGACACTAACGGTTCTTAAAAAAGGCCTATTGAACTTTTAACCCCTTTACACAGTCTCTCCTTGGGAATAAGACTGCTTCTGCAGCAAAGCTCAAGTTTGTTAGTGTCTGACAAACATAGATGTTGGCGTCTCAACCTGGACGAAAAGGCGGGGTACACCCTGGACAGGTAGGCCGGTCCATTACAATCACACAACTTAAAATTCCTTTTCGTAAATGGACTAACTTGGTCTGTTGTAACTCAATCTCTCAACTTGCTAAAGTGCTCAGAGAATGTTTTTTTTCTTCATCATAATGTCCTAATTTTATTTTTGTAAGCTTTGTGTAAAACATCTTCAAGTTGCATAGCAATTATTTTATTAGGGGGCTGATTTTTATTTAAATGGAATTAATCATTATCTATCTATCCATCCATCCATCTACTGCTGCTCATACATAATTGGGCCGTGGAGGCAACAGGTCCAGGAAAGGAACCCAGATATCCCTCTCCCCAGCGACACTTTTCAGCTCATCCTGAGCAAGCACTGTGGCAACAGTGGAAGGGAAAAACTCCCTTTTAAAATGAATAAACCTCCAGCAGAACCAGGCTCAGGACAAGAGGCCATCTGCTTTTACCGTCTGGGTTTGAGAAGACAGAAAAGAGAGGCAAATGAACACAGAATGGCAGGTCCAGATATAGGTGCAGGTGTACCTGAAAGACAAAAAACGCATATTAAGGATAGAAAAAAATTACAAATACAAAATAGAATGAGCAGAGTAAGTAAAGACAGTAGCATAGTGAAAAAAATTCCCAGGCTAGAGAAGATGCACCATCCCTCCAGCGACTTCTGGGTAGTTCCCAGGGCCTCCTACCAGCGGGATGTGCCTGAAAACCACAGCGTCCAGGAGGCATCCTAATCAGATGCTCGAACCATCTCAACTGACTCCTTTTGATGCAGAGGGGCAGCGGCTCTACTCCAAGCTCCCCTCAGATGACAGAGCTCCTTACCCCATCTTAAGGTTGAGCCTCGCCACCCTGCAAAGTAAGCCCATTTCGACTTCTTGTATTCGGGATCTCGTTCTTGAGTTCACAATCCAAACCTCATAACCCTAGGTGAGGGTTGGAACGTAGACAGACCAGTAAATCAGATGTTTTGCCTTTCGACTCAGTTCTCTCATCACAACAACAGACCAAAGCAATGCCCTCATTACTAGGGGTGCAGGAGAAGAAGAAAAAAATCGATAAAAAAAAAAAAAGAATCGAGATTCTTAGTCCTGGTGATTCAGAATCGATTCTAAAAGCCCCAAAATCGATTAAAAAAAACCCATTAAAACCCAAAAGATAAAGAAAATAAAACCATATCTCATATATGAAAGAATACATGAAATGAAAGGTGGCAGAAAGAAGAAGAAATCTGACCCGAACCAGTGACCTCCAGGACCGGATAAGGATAAAGCGTGTAAAGATGATGGATAGATGGCTTTTGTTGAAAAGATTTACCAAACAAATCTTTTAAACAAAATCCATCCATACACCATTTGAAACATGGATGAATTGAAAATTGAAAATTGTTTCAGAATCGAAAATCGTTTCAGAATCGAAAATTGATTCTGAATCAAAAATCGATCCTGGAATGAAAATCGTTTTAGAATCGAAAATCTATTTTTAATCGAATCGGTGCATCAAAAATCGGAATCAAATCGATTCTCCAGACACTGAGAGATTTGCACCCCTACTCATTACTGAGCATGAAACCCCAATCTGTCGATCCAACTCCCTTTCTATCCTACCATCACTTGTGAACAAGACGCCCAGATACTTGAACTCATCCACCTGAATCAATCATTATTCCATTTTAACTCCTAATCTCTGTTCTTTTACAACATTTTCCAATAATTGTTAAATGTTAGACCGTACAACAGTAGAGTTGCTTCATTGTCCTAAACCCTTGTTACAAATTTGTTGGTGCCTAAAGTAAACTTAGTTTTAGTCCTTTTGTATACCACGTGTTAGAAAACAACAACAAAAACAAACAAACAAACAAACAAAAAACACTGAATAATAGCAGTGAATCATCTTTCCTTGCTGTGTTATCCTCTATAAGCAAAAGCTGCACTTGTTAAAGCAATCATAACTTAACATTTTACAGCAGGAATCACTGACAAAATAGCTCAAAGATCAAATTTTTTCTAAGCGTACCCGCACATTCTACATTTTTGAGAATATATAAGCCGTTTTACTTTATTTAAATGTTTACTGTCATAAAAAAATTAGTTCAAATGTTT
>JBBPBX010023718.1:29970-40298 GCA_038048925.1 Garcialebias charrua | reverse complement strand
TATATATATATTTTTTTTACATTAAAACCCAAAAGATAAAGAAAATAAAACCATATCTCATAGTATATGAAAGAATACATAAAATGAAAGGTGGCAGAAAGAAGAAGAAATCTTATTTTATCTGCCCCTTTTTTCAAAAACAAAACAAGTTCAAACAATCAATTCAAACAATAATCTTCTATAAGTAACAGAGCAAAAAGCTAACCTAATACTGGTTATTTAAGTTACAGAATTTAATGCATTCCTGTATTATTTGTTCCTATTTTTGGTATAAATATCAAACGATGCAAAAAATTTGATACAATAAGGAACCTAAAATTATTGTTTTAAATAAATGTTCCATTTGTTTACATTGTTGTTTATTCTTTTCAGCTTGTCAGTTACAAAACTGAAACTAAATTTATGACCATTTTAATAGCAAAACCGTTTCTGAATCAAAAATCGTTTCTGAATAGAAAAATTGATTTTGAATCAAATCGTGACACCAAAAATCGGAATCATATCAATTCTCCAGACACTGAGAGATTCGCACCCCTAATAAGGTGATTGCTCAAGTCTGTCTGTTAGCAAAATATCTCGTGAGCCACTTGCTCTCAAAAAGTAATTATTGGATGTGCACCCACAACTGATTATTTTAATCAACCTGATTCAAGATGACTGAACAACTTTAGAAAATGCTAAATTGGCCATAACTTGGGGGGAAAAAAAGTTTTAGAGCTCATGTTTGGCAGGTTAGTTAGTTAATTACACTGTAGTTAGTTAGTGAGTTAGTCAGTTAGTTAGTTAGTGAGTTAGTTAGTTAGTTAGTTAGTTAGTTAGTTAGTCAGTTAGTTTGGGGCGGCTGTGCCTGAGTGGTTAGAACAGTCGTCCTCCAATGGGAGAGTTGGGGGTTCAATTCCACCAGCAGTCACATGTTGAAGTGTCCCTGGGAAAGACACTGAACCCCTCATTGCTTCCGATGTGTGTCCCATCAGTGTATGCATGTGATAAAGCTCTGACTATTATTTATATAGATCTAGTAGAGTGCTGTATGAATAGTTAAATAAGGGCACAGATTAAAGTGATTTGAGTATCTTGATTACCATATTTTTTGGACTATAAGGCACACTAAAATTCGTTTAATGTTCTCAAAAATCCACAGTGAGCCTTATAATCCGTTGCACCATATGTATAAATTCTAGTTGTTCCTGTTGACCTCAAACCAAATTTATGTGGCACACTGAGCTAAAAAAATCCGTCAAAACGTTTTAGTTTCGGTTAATGCGCCTTTTAGTCCGAAAAATACAGTAGATAGAAAGGCGTTATACATGTACAGTCCATTTAATAATAATAATTAAAAAAGAAGAAGTTTGGTGTGTTAGTACCTGAGCATCAACACATTCACAAGATGTTTAAAAGTTTGGCCTGCAAAGCAGCGGGCGATATGCATTCCTTCAAGGAAAGCTAGTTTCATTTCATTATTTGTTTTGATGGATTATAAGAATCAGAAAAAAGCTTTTTTTTATTCTGGTCAGCCTAAATGTAAATTTCAAAAATTGAGTTTGTTATTCCAGTAAATAATAAAAAAGGAAGGTAAAACGCCTGCACACACAACTAAACAGGTAAAGTACTTATCCAATCACTATCTTTCAGTACACAGTCCTGAGTCCCACTCAGTTTGGACTTAGGAAAAAACATATTTTACTTTTAAGGACAATATTATCTTTACTTTTAAAGTTTTGTCACTGGGTTTAAACATCATTAATGTATTGTACCTTTTACATCAGGGACCGTTCATGTTTAGAAATACATGTACACCACAATAATAGAGAAGCACATTTAAAGTTCACTTTCACAACCCCTGTGTGACTCAGCGCGCACACTGCTTTTGTGTAATTGTTACTTGCAGAGTGATTCACAACGTGTTACGTTGGGTTTTCTTTCTCTTCTTTACTTCGCTTTAACCTTTGATTGGACTCTTCGCTGCTTTGCGGCGTGCACGCAACCCACAGCTGTTCCATCACTCAATGATTCGGCCTGCAGCCTTTTCTCCTTTTCCATCTCCATCACTCTCTCTCTCCTCCCCCGTCTTTCAAAAAGTCCCTCTCTGTTCCGCCCCTCTCGCTGGTCCACCAGCTCTCCACGGTTATTTTTACTGTGGAATGTGCCTGGCCTCAGATTTTTGTGATGTTAGCAGCCGAACGTCTCTCCTGTTACACAGCAAGACATCACAGCTAATTTTAGCTGAGCCCTGTAGCTCCTGTGTTCTCTGCTGATTAGGGAACGAGCCAAAAACTCAATCCTTTAGTAGTATAAAAATGTTGGTATTCTTATCCTTATGTGTACAATTGTTTGTCTTTTAGTAAAATATATCATGAATCAAAGGTTTCATATGAATGAAATATATTAAAAAAAGATTCACTGGATGACATTTACTGCAAGGTTTTGGACACAGTCCAATCCAAGATGGCTTCCTCCACAACTATCCAGCGTTATGTTTAATGTTGTATTATTTTACTTGTGATGTTCTGATTACCACCCCAGTCTGCCAATCCAAGGGAACTGCCCCAGATGTACACGCGATATTGCAGAGATCGTGATCTACAGCTTTCGCTGGAGCGGTTTGCAGCTGAATGCGATGCGGCCGGGATGAGGATCAGTTCCTCCAAATCCGAGGCCATGGTCTTGAGCCGGAAAAGGGTAGCATGCCCTCTCCGGGTCGGGGAGGAGGTCCTGCCCCAAGTGGAGGAGTTTAAGTATCTCGGGATCTTGTTCACGAATGAGGGAAAACTGGAGCGTGAGATCGATAGGCGGATAGGTGCAGCGTCCGCAGTGAAGCGGGCGCTGTACCGGTCTGTCGTGGTGAAGAGAGAGCTGAGTCAAAAGGCAAAGCTCTCAATTTACCGATCGATCTACGTTCCCACCCTCATCTATGGTCATGAGCTTTGGGTTATGACCGAAAGAACAAGATCTCGGATACAAGCGGCTGAAATGAGTTTTCTCCGCAGGGTGGCTGGACTCTCCCTTAGAGATAGGGTGAGAAGCTCAGTCATCCGGGAGGGACTCGGAGTAGAGCCGCTGCTTCTCCACATCGAGAGGAGCCAGTTGAGGTGGCTCGGGCATCTGGTTAGGATGCCTCCTGGACGCCTCCCTGGTGAGGTGTTCCGGGCATGTCCCACCGGGAGGAGACCCAGAGGAAGACCCAGGACACGCTGGAGGGACTATGTTTCTCGGCTGGCCTGGGAACGCCTTGGGATTCCCCCGGAGGAGCTGCTCCAAGTGGCTGGGGAGAGGGAAGTCTGGGCCTCCCTACTTAGGCTGCTACCCCCGCGACCCGACCCCGGATAAGCGGAAGAAGATGGATGGATGGATGGATGTTCTGATTATTTATATGATTGTTTTTATTGTTTTGCTTTTGTTTTGTACAGCACTTCGGACGGCTGATGCTGTATTTTTAAGTGCTTTATAAATAAACTGGTATGGTATGGTATGGTTATCCAGCACATATGTCTGTGGGCATTTGGTGAATGTATCCTTGATTATAACATGCATTAACAGGCATAACTACGTTTTAATTGGTCTAATTGTTTTTCTGTCATTTGTTGCAAAGCAAGCTTTCACGCTCAACAACAGGAACATTTTTCTTATGCCTTCGATGAAGACGGTCTCTCCTACCCTCCCTCCCTCATGCTTTTTGCTCTCTTGTCCTGTCAACCTCATAGCCTTTCTTTACACATCTTTCGAATTGAAAATTATTATGGATCTGGTCAGCTGGTCCCTCAACGCAATTGATATTTTTTTCCCACCAGACGGCAGGGTGCTGGAGAGCCCTCATGCCCTGAACGAACCCTCACAGCTGGGTATGTCATTACTTCCTGGAATGATGGTGTGCCTGTCTGTTCTGTCTGTGGAGGACGTAGAAGATGTGTACATTATTGGATTTAGGACAACAGTGTTTCGGCTTTTTGGAATTGGCGGATACCTTGGATATTGACAAATTAGGAAGATGTCGGCAGCAGTTTCGGCCATGGTAAAGCCGCCAGCCTTATGTGAAGGATTAATCCGCGCTTCAAGCTCTCAAACTCTTATATTTACCAAGCTCAACCGTAAGCTTGACACGATTTCTGAGAGTCCTAGGCCATTTGCGGCTCCTAGAAATTGCCAGCATGAAGGTTTCAATCTTGAAGAATGCACAGACATGAGCACGGACCGGCAGAATGTCCACAAATCTGGCTGTTTGGGGTTGCCATTGAGTGTACCAGCCGAACTTGAAGACAAACAGAAAATACAGAAGTCGGCCTCCCCGCGCGCTGGCCTTGGACAGGCCAACTTATCTCAAATGGCTCCTCCTGGGGATATGTAAACTAGAAGCTTCTGCTTCTATCAGAACCATGATGCTGATAGACACTGTACCATCTTATCAAAACTTTGGAACTCTGGAGTGTCTATGGACAACTCACCACCTTTGTCAACCTCTGTGCATAAATGTATTATGATATCATTGTATGTTGCTGTTTTATGTTGCAAGGTCTTTTTTTGCATCTTTTATATTGTTTGCCAGCCAGGAAATGGTGTGAGAAATTATGTTTTTTTTTGCTTCCTCCATCCTCGCGTTCACTTTTTCTCGTCTGCATGTATGTTGTAGGTACTTTGTAACAGATCTCACTTGTAAATGAGTCTTCAAAGCTCAGTGGGAACCAAAATGTATAAATAATGGTCTAATGATAATAATCATAATAACATTTGTCACTAACTTATGTTAAATTAATGTGTGTGAGTTAGAGAGTTGTTTTTCCTCACAGAGAGGAGCCTGCAGGCGCACCTTATAACTCCAAAGACACCTCAGAGTCTGTAAGCTGGAGACGACCTCGCCTCTGTCTGATAAGCATGTTTTATAAAACATTTTGTCCTCACTGTCCGGTGCAGATTCTCACTGACAAGGCTCTAAACATGTAACGTTTGTACATCTGTGAAAGCCTGTTTTTGTGACCATCTGTACTTGCAAGTTAAAGACCAGTTAAAAATCTTATCGTGTCCTCAGTTTATTTGAGTAAATAGATAAAGAAATGATATTATTTATCCAATAAAAGAGTACAGAGAAACAAATATGGGCCAACATTCAGGAAATAACTGACCTAGTCTGCTCATTAATTAACACTCTTATTGGTAGTTATTAGACCCAGTAGTCTTGCAACCTGAATCAATTTTTAAAATAAATCTGTCTTTTTTTTAATGAAAAAAAATAAATAATTCAAAACAAACAAAACTAGAGAAAATAAGCTGGGTGCCAGATGATTCAATTCAGTTTATTTAGGTGGGGTAGAGGCAAGGCAGCTGATTCAGGACCCGAAAGTCGCAGGTTCGATCCTCAGTCATGGCACATCTCGTGGTGTCTCTGAGCAAGCCACTCCCCTCTCAAACCATCGTTCCTCTCTGTCAAGGATGTGAACATCTTCATCCCTGAAAGAGTGACCGCTGGCCTGGAGATGAATCCTGACCTGATGATGTTGATCTTCTGTGCTGGTCCATCCTTTTGGCCAGTGGCTGTTTAGTTTCCCCGATATAAGACTGATCACAGCCCTCCTGACACTGAACATCACACACAATATTACTCTGTTTGTGCCGGGGGACTGGATCTTTGGGATGAACCAGTCTTTGCCGTAATGTATTTTGGGGGTTAAAAGCCACTGGGACGTTGTGCTTAGAAAACAAACGTCTCAATAGCCGTGTTTCCATCAAGGTTTCTAGCTGCGCATTTTGAAGTATCGCAGCAGAAAAGCTTAATGGAAACGGCAAAATCCGTATTTACTTCCTCAAATTCGCCAAAAAGTTTATACGCTCGCTTGAGGTGGTTTTTGGGAGCTTCGAAAATGAGCAGATGCGCAAAACGACAGATGGAAACAGATTTTCCGACACAGTTCTGCCGTAGCGAACATTCACGTCACGTGACGTTCAGCTGTTTCCGCTCCGGACAACATGTAACATCGCTAAAACTAGTTTGCATGACAGAATAAATACAACTTGCCCGATAGCAACACATACCTGAAATATTCTCTGCATTTTGACGAGATGTGTGGCCGGGTTCTGTTTTCAACCGCTACTTCCTGTTTACTGTAGACATGCGCAGTGCTGACGTCTGACGTAATGACGCTGACGTCTGACGTAATGACGCTGTGCGTGGCTTTGTAGATGCGCTACGAGCCAGCAGATGGAAACACTTCTGCTTCGCATTAATTTGTATTTACATATTTGCGAGATTTCAAAAATTAGCTCAAAATTCGAAATGAAAATGGATGGAAACACAGCTAATGTCAGGAGCAAAGGAGGCCATCTTTGTGAAAAGAAACCGTCCATCATTAAACAGGGGTGGAGGCCTCCGGGTTCAACTGTCCCCCTCTTACAATGCTGTTATTGCTAGTATCACTCAGCCCTCTGTGAATAGCAAACAACCATCAGGGTGCTAACGATCCATCGTTAGGCTGATGGTCCTCCTTGATCATGTGAGCAGCTGGTTTCGGCTGTCATCAGCCAACTGGTTGATCCACTGTGAGAGGGTGCTATTGATAAGACTGAGCTGGATACAGCATCTCAGACTGAGGAAGTCTTTCGGACGAAAGACAAAACGTTTCTACAGATTTTTTTGTTGCTTTGTTTTGTTTTGTTTTTTTGAATGTCCAGAGGACCAGACTTAGCTTTGTTAGATTTTTCTACCTGGATTATTGAGCATGCATCAGGGAATAGCTAAAACTGAAAAATGCATACCAAGATCACTATTGGAGCCAGAAAGCATTAGAATGAAATAAAGGGATTGATTCTGTATAAAGATTTTTTTAAAGGAAGTTATATATATTCAAAAGTACAAAAGTTGCAAAATATATGTTCTGGTTTTTAAAACGGCACAAGTATAACTGTATGCACTGCAAATAGGAGCAGTTACAATGAAATGATAATAAAAATAACTGGGAAAATTTTAATGTGAACCCCAAATCATCATTCACTCGACTGAAGGTCGTAAACAGAAGAGTGCTGCAAATCTAAAAATAAAAGTTCAAGATCCTTATGATGGTAAAAGGAACTTTAAAATATGGATGTTATTTCGTAAGCTGCATGCGTAAAGCATGTGGAGTCATTCTGCTGCTGTGCAGCAGCTATATTTGGAGCTTCAGATGTGACGGTGGCCTCTGTCCAGTGAGTTTGGATAGTTTCCCCTCCATGTTGTTCCTGGAGCATGACGGTGAGCGAACAGGTGGACAGAGAGTTCAACCGTGGAAATCCCCCACAGCTCCACGCCACTTTAATAAATGGGTCAACAAATTAATGTTCTCCAATTTTACACCAGAAAAATCAACGATAAAAACTCATCCAGCAAAAATTAAAAAAATTAAAAAAAATAAAAAAACTGTCCAGATGACCTGACTGACCATTATTGGATTGTGTACCTGGATGATTGAGCAAAAACTTTGCTGTCTTGAACCACTTTGGCTGTGGCTGCCTGCCTGGGAGGAGTCGACGAGGGACAGGACAGCCCCAGAAACCTTCTTATTACCAGCAAACTGGTTGGTCCACTAAAGGAGTGTAGGGGTACAGGGGACAGTTAGAATTACTGACCCGTCCAGTACACCAGATGTAAAATGAGCAGGTTTTATCCTGACACAAAATATCATCAATTATTCACGGGTTCTCTCTTTTTCGGATTAATCAATAAATCTTGTGATCGGATGATGGGATGTAAATAAATGAAACGTTAATTATAGTTGACCCAGCAGAACTGGAATCATTTATTAACAAATCATAAATTTAACATCATAATATGTACATTCACTGATTGATCAGATTTTCCTATAAATTAATATCAACAGATGAATTCATGCATCCATAATTCATACTACTCGACATATATTTCGAGGAAAAACAGATTAAATTATGAGGTCTGAAAATAACTTATATCTGAAGGCTTTTAGCTTAAGTTACTGGCAAGAGAAGTTTAAGAGAAATAGTTAAGAGGAAGGAGGAAGCAAGAGAGGGGTAGTTATCTTGAGGTGAATGCGTTCAACCAGGAATGACACTCTTCGTGCGATATCAGCTAGACCCAGATCCGGTAGGTAAAACAATCAGCGACTCGCTACCTTTTGACGGTCAGTCAAGAATGGATCTTTCCTTGACGTCCAAGGAGGTCACTCCGTTTACCTTCAGCAACTCCTGAATGTCCGCCTCATCGAGTAAAGTAGCGAGCATTTCCGGTTTTGTTTCCAAAATAAAATTATTCCTCAAAAGGAAATTTCATTAAGAAACGTGGAGCTTTTTAGCTCTGTTGAATTTACGGTGGCGTGCCATAAATTCTCAGTTGATAAACCAGTCTTTGGCTCGTGACTATGGTTCATACAGCTTTAGGAGAAACATCACAGCTCACTTCTCCCGTAGAACTTTAGACGTACTGCTAGTGGGGAAAACCGTTTACGTGGGAATCCTCAGACCGATGAAGACCTCTGGATAGAGGGCAAAACGTCTTTCCACAAAAAATAAACTGTCCAGATGACCTGATTGACCATTGGATTTTGTACCTGGATGATTGAGCATGGACTTTGACATCCAACACTTTGTTCCATCTGCAGACGTATTTAGACAAGTCTTTGGTAAATTAAACCAACAGGGATGGGATGTTTTGACTTTCTTAGAGAACCAAAAGCCATGTACTAAGACAAAATACATTTAACACAACTAAACTTATCTTGAGAGAAGATTAAATGATGTTATTCCCTCTGAAACATTTTAGAATCTTAAAATAATTTCAGCCCATTCTAAAATGGTAAACACATTCCTTGAAGAAGTGTAGAACACCTTCAGTTTCTGTGATCCGTTGGTGCTCAGAGTAATTGTTGGGGAGGACTCACAGGTACTACCACACTAAATTGTGGCTCTCCATATAAAGTTAACTGAGTTAGAGACGATTGACAGTGGAAGCCATCTTGAATTGAGTTGACTCCAGGAGTTATTGGATGATTGTGAAAGTTTGAATAAAATCTGTCCAGTGGCTCATTTTGCTAACACAACTGATGCAGACAAAACAAACACACACGTTTGTCGTGCTCTGCTTTGCCTTCGGCGTTGAGCAATAAAAATGTGATAGGGTCAGAAAAAAGTTTGGTTCAAGGTTTCTTATTGTCAATCGCATCACATGTGGTACATGAGGTGGAATGAAATTGTGCACACAGGGTCCCAGTTACATCCCAAAATAGCAAAAATATAAACTATAACAAAAAAACAGTATACAAGGATGCAAAACAATAATAATACAGGTAACCCCTGACTTACGAAGGCCTCGACTTACGAAGTTCTGGACTTACGAACGGACTTACGAACAGTAATGTTGTACAGTTAATCCAGCACTGGTATGTGTTTTTAGATGTAAGTGTGTTAGCTAACCGTTTGTAAACAAAGTTCTGTGCATGTTTATGAACCAGTATGTACACTTCTTCAGTCTCATGTTAAAAAACGGGTGTGCGGTGCAGCGTTAGCATACATTTTCCGACTTACGACCAAAAATCCGGACTTACGAACGGCACGTGTTATGCGTTCCATACATACGAATTTTCGCGTTACGAATGATACGTAGGAACGGAACTCGTTCGTAAGTCGGAGACTACCTGTATAATACAATATAGTATGGCGTATTTAACAGCAGCTTGAACATGAGTCTTTTGTGATCAAATGGTATGAATACAGCAGCTTAAGGTAAGAAATCTGCATTACAAAGTGACAAATCTCCAATTAAAGTGGAATTATAATGATTTTTTTTCTGGTTAGGGATTCATGAGTCTAACAGCCTCAGGGTAGAAGCTGTTCCTCAGTCTAGTGGTTCTACACAACCTCCTGCCTGAGGGGAGGGGGGCAAAGTGTGTGCTGGGTGAGTGGGGTCCTTCATGATGCAGGTGGCCCTCTTCCTGCATCTGGAGGTGTAAATGTCTGTGATGGTGGGGAGACTGACTCCAACAGACTTCTGTGCAGCCTTCACCACTCTCTGCAGAGCTTTTCTTTCTGCAGCTGTGCAGCCTCCATGCCACACGTTGATGCTGGAGCACAGGATGCTCTCCACTGCACACCTGTAGAAGCAGGTGAAGACTGAGCTTCATAGACCAGCTTGTCTCAGCCTCCTGAGGAAGTAAAGTCGCTAAAGTTGAGCTAAAGTCTAATGTTTTTGCTCAGCATCCATCATGAATAAAAGTATGACGTTCGCACCGCTTCGTTTTGTTTAGCCAAACTTCCCCTCGGTGTTCTGGGAGCTGACTCGTCTTTTTGTTTCACTTTCAATTATTTGAATATTAGGTTTGACAAAATAAGCCAACGTCATT
>JBBPBX010023718.1:14362-29334 GCA_038048925.1 Garcialebias charrua | reverse complement strand
AATCCCGAGGATGCAGGTTTGAGCCCAGGTTGTGTCACGTCGTTTGTTGTGAAACAATTGCCAAATCTTTTGTGTAAAGTTGTTCGCTGCAGTGACCCCTGAAAAACGGAACAGCAGAAAGAAAATGTCACTCACTAAAAAAGATTAAAGCTTTAAACAGATTTATTTGTCAGCATTTAGAATGAAATATTGTAGATGTTGAGATCTTACTTGCTGCCATGAAAGGCGTGCGATCATGTCATTTTTCATTCTGTTAATAAAATATCTCATGTACCACTGGATTGACTTTATTGAAACTTTTAACAAGTATTCAATGGATGCACATCAAGTGTCACATATTTTGAGCTGAAATTTACTGTGGTAGTAAGTGAGCATCGTCCTCAACACTCGCTTGAAGTGCAGCATATTACAAAATATATTTTGCGTAAACATTGACATGTGCTGATGTCAATCCTGTTTGGCTGTTAGCAAAATAGCTCATGAACCACTAGATTTCAATTAAATTTTCAGAAAGTCATTGTTCAATGTCCAGCTACTGTAGATGATTCACGTTTGAAGTTAACCCAATGTAAAGGAGGCCATCGCAGCTGCTGTATTTCTCACTGTACAAGTCACAAATTTTTGCATAAATTTGCAAGTCCTGTGACTTACACACCAAATTGACAAATAAACATTTTTTCTCATATTTATAACCCAATTTATGGCTTAGATCTGACGATTTCATTCATTCCGACATGGAAAATATTGAACACTACCATTTTTGACCGCTAGAGGGCCCTCAACTATGGCAAGTCAAGTGTCTCATTAAAGGATCAGTATGTAAGTTATTTTTTAAAGATATTTCTTCACTCTGCCACTATTTTATGATAGATAGATGTTTGACAGGTAATCTCTGAAAAAAACTATTGTTCTCTGGCGGTATTACTGGTGGTAATAAAAGCATTTATAAGAACCCACAGTGACCAGCCGTTAACCAGCCAATAAAAACAGAGTTTTTTGAACCAGCCAATAAAAACAGAGTTTTGTACAGGTGGGTGGGGTGTCAGCTTCACACAGCTCATCCCCCACCTGTCCCAGCCTACAGCGCTGGGAGGAGGAGGAGCTAAGGAGGCGGAGTTGCAGGTAAGCCAGAGAGCAAGGGGGAGGGAGCAGAAGGCTTTCCCTGTTCAAAATTTTTCTAAGTGTTTTGGTCATACAGAAATCGCAGACAGCAGCTTTAATAGGTAAAAGTGGTTATTACTAAGACACTTGGCTTGCCATACAGGCCACCTTCATCTCGCTCTGAAACTCATGGAGCAAACGTCAAATCATCTGCATTTCGCTACACCACCCAGGCGAAATTCAGCTGATCTGACCATTAAAGTGCATTTATTAAGGAAAGTTAAACTGAGACACACCTTTCCTATAATTTTGAGCAAACAAATAATTGCTTTTAAGTGTTAATCTAGTTAAATTCTTGTTAAGGTCTTCCCATGCATGCTCCCACAGCTTTTGGCACAGCAACGGCCCATGTTTCCAGGTGGTCGGCGGTGACGCATAACAAACGCAATGTGTCAGTGGTAGGGGTGTAATGGTATGGTAAAATCACATTTCGGTTCGGTTCAGTTTCAAGGAGGGCTCGGTTCGGTTTATTTTCGGTACAAAAAAGACAAAATAAAGACTTACAAAATGTTTATTTTAAAAATATGCCCAAAATACCATCCATCCATCCATCCATCCATCCATCCATCCATCCATCCATCCATCCATCCATCCATCCATCCATCCATCCATCTTCTTCCGCTTATCCGGGGTCGGGTCGCGGGGGTAGCAGCCTAAGTAGGGAGGCCCAGACTTCCCTCTCCCCAGCCACTTGGAGCAGCTCCTCCGGGGGAATCCCAAGGCGTTCCCAGGCCAGCCGAGAAACATAGTCCCTCCAGCGCGTCCTGGGTCTTCCTCTGGGTCTCCTCCCGGTGGGACATGCCCGGAACACCTCACCAGGGAGGCGTCCAGGAGGCATCCTAACCAGATGCCCGAGCCACCTCAACTGGCTCCTCTCGATGTGGAGAAGCAGCGGCTCTACTCCGAGTCCCTCCCGGATGACTGAGCTTCTCACCCTATCTCTAAGGGAGAGTCCAGACACCCTGCGGAGAAAACTCATTTCAGCCGCTTGTATCCGAGATCTCGTTCTTTCGGTCACAACCCAAAGCTCATGACCATAGATGAGGGTGGGAACGTAGATCGATCGGTAAATTGAGAGCTTTGCCTTTTGACTCAGCTCTCTCTTCACCACGACAGACCGGTACAGCGCCCGCTTCACTGCGGACGCTGCACCTATCCGCCTATCGATCTCACGCTCCAGTTTTCCCTCATTCGTGAACAAGACCCCGAGATACTTAAACTCCTCCACTTGGGGCAGGACCTCCTCCCCGACCCGGAGAGGGCACGCTACCCTTTTCCGGCTCAAGACCATGGCCTCGGATTTGGAGGAACTGATCCTCATCCCGGCCGCATCACACTCAGCTGCAAACCGCTCCAGCGAAAGCTGTAGATCATGACCTGATGAAGCCAATAGGACCACATCATCTGCAAAAAACAGAGAAGTGATTCTAAGGTCACCAAAATGGATCCCCTCAACACCTTGGCTGCGCCTAGAAATTCTGTCCATAAAAGTTATGAACAGAATCGGTGACAAAGGGCAACCTTGGCAGAGTCCAACTCTCACTGGAAACGAGCCTGACTTACTGCCGGCAATGCGGACCAAGCTCTGACACCGGTCGTACAGGGACCTAACAGCCCATATCAAAGGGCCTGGTACCCCATACTCCCGGAGTACCCCCCACAGAACCCCCGAGGGACGCGGTCGAATGCCTTCTCCAAGTCCACAAAGCACATGTAAACTGGTTGGGCAAACTCCCACGCACCCTCCAGGACCCTGCTGAGGGTGTAGAGCTGGTCTAGTGTTCCACGACCAGGACGAAAACCACACTGCTCCTCCTGAATCCGAGGTTCGACTATCCGACGGACCCTCCTCTCCAGAACCCCTGAATAGACCTTACCAGGGAGGCTTAAGAGTGTGATCCCCCTATAGTTGGAACACACCCTAAAAAAATACGTTTGTATAAAAATAAATAAAAGTGACCCATTTGGATGATATTTTAAATAAACAACACTCTTTATAATAAATAAACTATACTAACAATGATAAAAATCTTAATAAATACAATAACAGTCAGAACCAGAACAATAAGCAGCAACAGACTGTTTTCAATTGAACTAATCAAGTTTTAAGTTTTTGTCCAAAAAGACCAACTTGTCCACATTTTCTGCTAAAAGCACATATCTAGTTGCAATGAAAATCTCCAGCCATCTCAATAACAACAGTAGCAGCAGTGTGGCTGTATTTGTCCTCATTACTCACAACAACTTCTTCTTGGACCTGCTCCCACCTGTCCCTGGAAAAGTTCAGAGTTCAATCATCACAGACTTCTTAGCTGCAGGTGATCTGGTGGATGTCACTGAAGAAGAAGACGACAGCTGCTATCTCTGCCCCAGACTGGAAATAAAACACAAAGAGGTAAAACAAAAAAGTTAATAAGATTATTATTTTAAATAAAAAAGATTAATTAGATAATAATAATAATAATAATAGTAATAATAATAATAATAATAATAATAATAATAATAATAATAATAATAATAATAATAATAATAATAATAATAATAATAATAATAATAATAATAATAATAACAATACCTTGAACGGTTGTTATGAGGTGGTTGAATCTCTCGGTCATCATCATCATCAGGGCTTTAATCTGGTCCAGGGCTTGTTGACAATGTCAGTTTTAACTTTTTCATAAAGTTCTGAACTTTTTGGCTGAAGTGTTGACAAGATGGATGTCATAGTGACGCTCAAGAACTTTAAAGCTGGCGCATCAAAAACATTCAGACGTAGATCCAGATCTTTAAAAACTCCTACAGTTTGTGTTATTGCTCTGGACCGACCTGAGTTACCTGATAAAGGATGTTTAAATGCTGCTGTTAGCGGTCTTTCTGCAACAAGCTGCTTTTCTTTGTTCACGTTCGGATGACATCGTTTCAGGCGCATTCACGTTAGACGTGTTTGCTGCTGCAGAGTCTTTGTGAAACAACGTCCACACACGGCTTTGGATGTGCGCTCGTCTTTTAACAAGAAAGCCATAACGTTCCCGAACAACGAGATGCATGCTAGGCTGCTAATGCTAGGCGTGCTGCAAGATAATAGCGCCGTGCTGAAACGCGCCCAGGAAATATAGTTCTGCAGTGCACATATTATCCCGTTAACATTTAATAAGCAAAAAAATAACCAAAACGGTACGCAGGAGGACTGAACCGAACGTGCCGTACCGAAACGGTTTAGTACACCCACGTGTACCGTTACATGCCTAATCAGCGGTGCCGCATAATAGATGTGACTAATATGGCGAAGTGAATTATTTAGTTTTTTTTTCACTTCATTACCGGTATACATATTTGGACTGATGCAACTTATACGGTGGTGTGACGTGTATGATGGCAAGTACAGTATTTGAGCTTAGCCCACACAAAAACGGCTATTTCTACGTGGATTTTACAGATATGGAACTAAAGTTTTGAGCAGTGGCCGTATGAGAATCATTCACAACATATAGTCCAAGCGCCAATAGATTACGCAAGATATTGTATGGAGTTGTTTAATATTTAACTCCATGACTTTTAAATATAAAATTATCTTGGTCTAAAAGTATGGCATGAAAGGCGGAAATGCAATACGTTTTTTCTCTTTTATTCAATTAAAAAATTGTTCATGTTCTGGTGCATGCACATTCTCTTTAGCTGTGATATTTGATTATTACAAAAAGCATATTCCTTTAAAACAAGTAACTGTTGCCTGCACCAGCTGATTACAAAAGTGTATAAATCCAGCTTAAAGCGTCATGTAATAGGGTTAATGCTCAGGTCTTACGATGTTTGAAAAGTAAAATTTTGAACATATAATACTGTTGCCAAGGAGACCAAAAGACACTCGAGATTATACAATCAAAAAACCGTGCCATCACGCCAACTGGCGTTTCCTAAAAACTGTTACATTTGCTTTTTGTTTTCAGGTATAAAAATAGATTATTGTCTGTTTTAGTGAATAAAAAGCCTTTAAGCAAAGTTTTGAGCTTCTCTTTTTTGTAATGCACAGGTTTATTCATAGGTGAACTTACACAACGTAGTGTTGTTTTCTCTGTGTGAACTGAAACATCACAACCTTCATTCCGTGCACTGATTTCTGCTCAGTGGTGGAATGAAACGAGTCTAACAGGGTTTGTGATTCATTTGAGGAGGTCCAGTGCCTAATGATGTTTACAGAACATTGTAGGAATTATAGATCAAACATCTGCAGCAGCTTTATGAATAATACAACCACGGAGCGGCGAGCACAGTTGTGCACGTTCGGTCTTAGCAACCAGCAACACATTTGCTAAACGCTGACAGAGCTCCTATGCAGGGGAGCGAGGAAGACCCCTTTGCAATCGTTCTACCCTTCTCCGCTGACAAGACATCTGCTCATTACAGTAGTTTGAGAATAAGACAAACGAGGAGGAAGGAAAAGATGAGGTATGTCTACCAGTGCTGCAAAATGCTGATCTCAAGAGGGCTGGATCACTCCCACTGGTTTTTCTGCCTATCGGTGTGCACTGCCTGTGGGGTGGAACACAGCGGGGGAAGATACTTACACTGTCGCTGGCTATTGTGTGGACAGGGGGGCTCCCTCAGAGTGGATGATACGCATTCAACAGACATTTCCACCTGCGGATGGAGAGCTGCGCTCCATGGATTCTCCGAAGGCGCTGCTGAGACTCTGACTTGTTATGTAACGAACAGTGTGCCTTTTTACCATTCTTCTGCTTTTTGCATTAAACATTAAGAGGATTTTGTCGGTGTGTTGGCAGAGTTACACATTGTCAGAAACTGAATCTTTTGCATGGAAACTGCTGATGTCTGCAGAGGAGATTTCCTTATTAAGGTGAATAGTAATGGCTCGGAACTCCCGTTGTATCACGGGGAATGCCCTGCTGTTGAATGTAAGCCAAGACAAAAAAAAGTATATTTGGAAAACTCACCAAGAGTGGCCAGGAAAAAAATCTGACCAAAGAAAAGAATCAGGCAAGTGCTGTTTAAGTTTTTTATTATTTAGCTTATTATTATTGTTACCTTGAACACTAAAATATTTGTCCGTACAGACGTATTAACAGTGGTCCTGGACAAATGGGTAGACTTTTTCAGCTGATAGAGTCAGAGGCAGCTACAGTGAAGCTATTCTTTTAATCCTGATAAATAATCATATGTGATAGTTATTTTGGTGGAGGAATTTATGTCACACATGAGGTTAAAAAAATACACTCACAAGGAGGTCAACAATAACTCAGAAAGAGATGGAAACCCTAAGAGCAGAGATTCAGTTTTTGCAACTTAGTTGTGGTTTGGGTTGTGAGGAAAACAAGTTTAGGAGGGGAATCCAGACGTCCTTCCTCAGTGATACTCTCCAACTTCTCCAGGAATCCCAGGTTGTTACCAGGCCTGAGTATACATGAACTCTCCAGCAAGTTCTGGGTCTGCCCCAGGGTCTTGTCGTCATGGGAAGTGCTCAGAAAACCTCTAGACACAGGTGCAGGAGAAATGTAATTAGATGCCTGAACCACCTCAGTTGACTCCTTTTGATGATGAGGAGCAGCTGCTCTATGCCAAGCCTCTCTAGATGATGGCACTCTTCCGCTTATCTCAAAGTCTGAGCTTCACCACCCTATGGTGGAAGCTCATTTCAGCCGCTTGCATCCGGACTGTTTAAGATTACCAACAGGCCTTGGAGGTGACCAGAGCAGAGGAGAGAAGACATCCCGGTCAGATGAGACTGAACCTTGTGTGGTGCAAACCCAACACCTTCATGTAAGGTCCTCTTCACAATGGGGGTGACAAGACATCTGACAGCTTGCATGACCTATTAATACATTGTAACACATTCTGAAAAGCCTCCCTCAGTGTGAAGGCATTATTATTATTTGTTGTCCAACAGGTTTGACTGCCTTTATACACAATTCAAGACTGATTCCAAGATTCTCCTGCACCCTGACTCTCTGGGGCTGCCTCAAGATGCAGCTAAAAGATCTGAAAGATCACACCAAACTAGAACAACGCGGCCACTACAGGTAGCACGTCTGAAGTAAAAAGTTTCCAGGATCTTGTAATGATCACCGTCATAGGAATGAGGCTACCGGTAGCTTCATGTTCTCAACAACAAAGCCAGGTCTTGTCCCCCATCATAAAGACACTACCACTAATACCACCGTGATTATACACCAAATCAACTTTACTACAGAAGATTGGCACATTCTCAAAACCCTTGTGGACCTATGGCCCTCTATCAAGCATGGTAGGAACTTTACTGCATTGAAGACCTCGCCAAGTACTACTACTAATAATAATAATCATTTTATTTAAAAGCGCCTTTCAGGACACCCAAGGACACTTAACAAACCAACACAGTGTAATACAGAGCAAACATTATCATCGACAAATTGAAATATAAAATACATAAAGGATATAAAATGGAAGATAAAAATACATTTAGTAAAGTTAGTGATAAGCTAGTCTAAAGAGATGGGTTTTCAGGGCAGTCTTGAACAGAGAAAGGGAGGTGGTGTTTCGAAGGTCTGGCGGTAGAGCGTTCCAGAGGTGAGGGGCAGAGCAGGTGAAGGCCCTGCTCCCCATGGTGGAGAGGCGGGCAGAGGGTACATGGAGATGTACCCTCTGCGATGTACTGTACCTGCGAAGACCATACATACACCTTCTGGCTTGGTTGTCACACAGTGCGAACCAATGAGCATTCACGTGGTGATGTTGGGATGTTCTTTATTAGCATAAGCTGGAAAATTAGTCAGATTAGGATGTATACCTACTTCTACTAAAATGGCTTTTGATTTAAACAGAGCACATATGCTGTGCTTCTATAAGCATATTCATGTGCATATTTTTATTTGTTTTGTTTTTCATTTTGTTTTGTTGTTGGCTGGTTTTACAGTTAAAGACCGTGTAAAGTAAAATTAAATTTGTGTTTTGAGTTTGTCACATGGCATAAATATGTGTTATTAATCACCCATATAAATCTGACTGATTAAAAACATTGTTTACCTTATAAAATTAAGTCTCAAATATAAGGAAAAAACATGATTTTCCCAGGGTCTGGAACGGTGGGGGCGTGTCAGCGCGTGGGCGTGGTTTCAGCGCAGTTCTGCAGCTCAGAGCAAGTAGGAGGACCCTCTCGCTCAGAGCTGAACTGTGTGTGGAGGAGGAAGACAGGTTCATCAGTAAACCTGCTCTGTTTGCTCCTTTTTCCAAGAGTTACGCTGTTTTTAGTGCACAAACAACTCTGGTTTTATTTTTAAAGTTGAGGACGCAACTATAATTCATAACTCCGCTGTTATGTGTTTAGAAGATGAGCGGACTCGCGCGGCTGCACCCGGTCCGACCCGACACATCGCATGCGGGGGCTGTGTTGGTGATTAAAATAAAGAGTAATCACGTTGATAACTAAGTATGCAATGGACCTGTCGCATTTTCTTAGCAAAAAAGGAGCTTGTGAACTTGTAGGGCACAGGCTTAGCAATAAAAAAAAGAAAGAAAGAAAGAAAAGAAACAGGAAAGGCGGCGGCGGTGTCCGGAGGCTGAGGAGGGAGACGGTCAGTAGCAGGTGCCCTGACCATTAAAACATCCAGGGAAGATGCAGGAACGAGGCATAATTGATTAGCTAGCTAACAATGAACAAAATATCTATGCTATTGCTATCTGATGCTATCTGCGACTCGCGAGTGAACGGCTCCACCCATGCGAAGAACAATTTATATGACTGGAGCAGCAGGGGGTAGGGCTATACTAATGAGGACCGCGTGACGAAACGCGGTCACGTTTAAAACACGCCTAAAAAATCCTGAAACACACATATCTTTATACACAGTTTCATCTATAACTTCAAAATTAATTGAGCTACAATTTTGAGACTTTTTACTCATTTACAACATTACAATTATCACATTTATAATGTTTATTTAAGAAAATGTTGAAATTCACTTTACACGGTCTTTAAGCACTTTTACCAACCTCTGTCATTTTGAATGTGTTATAAATAAAACTAATATTGACATATTAATGGTGGGGAAGAGGTGCAGCTACAAACTCAAAGTATGCTAACAGTTTGCTCATTCGTCCATTTATTATAAACAAAACAGCTTCATGAAATGCATTAAATGCATGTGTGTTGGTCAAAGAGAGCGGTTTCATTGCAATTTGTATTTTAACTTGATGGTGGACATTTGTTATAAATATTGTTTTATGTTCATTGTGACATTCTGAGTTAATAAATGAGTTTTCTTTACATAAAATGGGATTTTTTTTTTTTAGGTTAAGCATGAAAGAATTACTGTGGGATTTTCTAACTAAACTTGTACGTATATTTATTCTCTTTTTTTAAATCAGGGATGTTTGATGAAGCCAATATTACTTTAGTGCACACAAAGATGTTTTGTCTTTTCTGAGTAATCCCACCCACTGTGAAGCAAACATCTCATGAGAGCTGCTGTCCATGACTCAGTTGGGTTTTCTATTTTCAGATCTAACAATGACTATCTTCTCAGTTTAAAAATGAAAGCCACGGGGGAACACACTTATTCTTGTTGCTTACATTTGCAAACTCAATTCTTATTGGCAATTTTTGTAAGCAACCAAGGCTAATAATTGTTTGTCTGTTCCAAGGAGGCATCTGAGATTTAAGTTCCAGTAAAATGCAGAAAATAAAAATACATATATATATATATAATAAATACAATGAGTGAAACAACAAAATAAAGGTAATTTCATTTTAACCTGTATCTTTTAATATCCAAGATACTGTTATTGAATCATTTACTCGTCAGATGTTGTTATCTTGCTTTATCCTGCAATTTATAATAAAAAAAAATAATAAAAATAAAATAAAAATAAACATGTTTCTGCTCAGTTCAAAACTTGCTGAAAATGTTGGTCTTTAATTGTCATGGCATCACCCTAAACAGATCTCTGTTTTATTCATTTCTTTATTTTTAATTTATTATCTTTTACTAAATATTGTTGAAGTCCATGCAGGGAGAAGGTAATTATCTCCATAGCAACAAAATGTTCAGGTGAAAACATCAGTTTTCATTAGTGTCCAAACAAAGACCACTGAATGTACTGCTTATTGATTTCATATGTTGCTGACTGACTTTTACATTGCTTATAATGCCTTTGCTTTTCATTTATTTATTTATTTATTTAATCCATTTCCAGATTCAGAAACAACAGAAGATGAAGGTGACCAATTCGAGACCAAAGAAGTTTGTGTGGATGTTGCGGACCAGGCTGTCCCCGGTGGTAATTATACTATTCAGCACTTTATTTATTCATATTATGGATTTAATGGGAAACTGAAAACTGTGATTGCTCTAAGGTAGAATGGACCATAACCAATCTGAATGTGTTTATTTTGTTAAATAGTAAATGTAAGCTTGAATGTTTACTAGTTCTGACCAAATTTTAGGGGAATTGTTACTTGAAGGTTGCATTTAGAACTTTTGGTTGCTTATCAACTGTTTGGATCAAAAATAGGGTTAATGTGAATTGGTGTATCCAAAGTCACTATGACCAAACCCTTAAAAATTAGCTTTTTGAAATTGTGCTGCTGTGAATGTATTGATTATTGCTTCTTTAATTTTGTACTCTTCCATTTTTTTTTAACTTGGATGATTGACAAAAAACATCAATGTAATTTCTTTCAAATGAAAAAAGTGATGGACAAACGGGAAGAGGATAAAACGGCAACACATGGACATGAAAATCGCTCCAAAAGGCAAGCCAGACACATACATTAGCACTAAAAATACTTTTTTGTAGTAGGCTCAAATTTCATGGTATGGAATACTTTCTGCCCTCAGATTCTAAGAGTGTGCTTTAAATCCCTTTAGAAGTCAGATAGAAGATTTTTCAAGAGAATCTCCCCCACAAGTTCTTCCACCACCTTCCCCAAGACTGGTCAAACGTACTTCCCCTTCTCCGATGCAGAGTCGCTCTGGTTCAACTACTCCTATCAACCTGCGTAAGAAAACTGTTGTGCCAACTGAATACCAGGACACAGTTCCTGGAGAGTTTGAAGAAAAGGTCAAGCAACCAAGAAGTGTGTCTCTAGGAGGCACCCAAGACTCTCGGCCACAGACTCCATTGAGTGAGTGCTCCCGGAAAGAGTTTACCCTGAGACCTTCTCCAAAGCTTACAATAGCAAGTTCTAAAGTTTTTGAGAAGGTCAGAGGCTTAGAGGAGCGCAGGCGAAGTCTTGATATTCCAGAGGGTTCCATCTCGGGAAGATCCTGGGCAGGTTTTAATCGTGCGGGATCTGTAGATTCAGATGACGGTGGAAGCCGTTTGGGTATCTCCAGGGAAAGTTCAAGGGAAGATCTCAGAGAGGCTCTGAAAGAAGATGCAGCCGAACGAAGGTCAATGTTTAAACAGAGGGCTGCTTCACTGGAGGAGAAACCTCGCTATACTCAAAAAGTTCAGGACATAGAAAACAAGTTCACGGAGGAGCTACAGCGCATCAAAAAACTTGTAGGAAAACCCCATCTGAAAAAATCTTTTTCAACAGAACAACTCACGCTAAAGGGAAAGCAGCGCCCGCCTCTAAGAAAAATTGAACCCATTCCTCCGCAAGTCCTACAAAAGTTGCAAGAAAGGGAACGTGTGCAGTGGGCGAAGGAACAGAGAGAGAGGGAACTAAGCCAGCAACCAATGCAGCAACAAGAACTGCAACAAACCCAAAAAGCAACAAATACTGGCTCATCAAGAGATGGTAGATTTAGAGAGATTACAGGCCCCCCAGAGTCAGTGCAGCTATCTGACTTGCCAGGACAACGCTTAGTGAGAGAATTAAACAGAGTCAGTCCAGTAACAGAAATCATTCAAAGAACATCATCGCCAGCGTTACATCAACAACAGAGAGAAGAGTTCCCAAATGTTGCAATGACATTACGGAAGGTTGAACGAAGGCCACCAAGTCCACTTGTTCAGAGGGTATCTCGAATGCAAGAATCCCCACACATCCAAGAAAACAATGATGGTTCAGGAAGAAAAACACCAATGGAAGTAGCTGTACGAAAACTTGAGAACAGACCTGAAAGTCCTTTGGTCCAGAAAAGAACAGTCCCGGTGCAAGAAATTTCTCTTCAACCTCCCCCGAAACCCTCAAAAGTAGCATCAGTCACTTCAACAGAAAAGAAAATGGAGGTGGAGCTATCCAAACCAGCCTCAAAGTTAAAAGTTCCTTCAATAGTTATTGAAGATGAAAGAATGGAAGAGGATGTTCCTACAAAGAAAAGTGAGCCCTCGCAGATGAGTGCTGGTTCCAAAGAGCGCAAACAGCTGAAGACTAAAGGAAAGAACCGTCGCCCTCGACCTTTGTCTCCAGAGTTAGGTTTGTATTGCTTCTTTTATAAACCAACTATTTGATATTCCAGTCTTTTTTGTTTTGTTTTGTTCAAACAACCACTGTCAATCAATGTCAGAATTTTCCCAATATTATCAGGGGAATGATTACCCAGGCTTATCTTTTTTTCAATGTACAGATTCCTCAGATGATTCTTATGTGTCTGCCGAAGAAGACCCAATGGAAGCTCCTGTATTCGAGGTCCCTCTTCAGGACACTTTAGCATCTGCTGGTGCAGATGTGCTTTTAAAAGCTATCATTGCTGGAACGCCTATACCTGAAGGTAACATGTTTCGTATTGTGTTTTCCCAAAATGTATTGTAAATTATACATTTAAGCATTCAATGCGCAATATGACTAATTTGTGTTCAATTGTTTCTCTGTTTAAGTTACTTGGACAAAGGACAACACTGACGTTTCAGGGATTGCACATTATATGGTCAAAGTGGAGGGTGAGCGGCATAGTCTGCTCATAAAATCAGCAAAACTGAGTGATGCTGGAAAATATTGTGTAACTGCAGTTAATCAGGTGGGCAGAGCCTCCAGCTATGCTACCCTAACAGTTAAAGCAGGTGAGTTGAGAATCTGACTTATCGTATAAAATCAATGATGTCTAGTTTTGAACCCCAAATCAATTCCCCCTTTATCCTAAGGTGGAATATAATTTTGCTGTGTAAAATTGCACGTTTTCATTGATTCAAATATAAGCCAAGATGGTGTAGAGGTAGGGCAGCCGACTTGGGACCAGAAAGTCATAGGTTCAACTCCCCACAATGCCCACATGCTGTGGTGCTCCCTGAGCAAGACACCCAATCCTTAATTGCTCCACGGGTGCTCACATAGCTGCCCACTGCTCCACCTGGGTGTATCACATGTTTGATGAGTTAAATGCAGAGAACCAATGTTGTCATTTTTGGGAACATACAATGATATCACTTTATACTTTTTTCATTTATTTTTTAATAAATGTTGAAATGTAGAAAAATAATATTGTAAGAGTAATACATTTGGTAATCTTCAGATAAAACAATATTTGAAGCAGCGCAGATGGTGTCTTTATCCTTCTCAACATTCATTTAAAAATAGTGAAAACATGTAGAAACAATCCATTGTACATAACCATAATTTGCATTGTCTTTTTGAAGAAGCATTGTGCTTTCTCCTCCCACACTGACATTGTGTTTCTCTACTGCTGCTCCTTTATTGTTATCTTCCTGCCTGAGATGCCATATACTCCAGCTGAATAACCTCACTTATAGTTACCATAGCAACAAAGAGGTGAAACTGAACCTATAAATTGCCCACTGAGTCTCACTAGCTCCCTTCACTGTGAATCCTCACTATTGTTTTGGCGCCACACTATTTTGCATTTCAGATAATAATTATGTGGTGTTGCGAGGGGTGGGGGGTGGGGATTTGTGTTGCACGTGAACTCTTTGAACTCCTGTGTTCTCACTGAGTTGTGCAAAAACAAAAATCAATGTCTACATGGACCACATGAAATGCAGAGATTCTAAGCATTTTGGAAACGCATTACAATGGGAAACCTGACGGCTAATATTGTTTTTTTCTTTTAGAGTCTGTGCAGGAGACAAAAGGAGGCCTGGGAGTTCCGATGGAGATCAGCAGTCCTATTACATCTGATGAAGAGTATCTAAGTCCTTTGGAGGAGGCTATGGATTTTGGAGTCCAAGAGCCAAGGCGAACTATTGACTCACAATTCAGAGAACCACCTTCATTTCTGGTGAAAGCTTGCAACATCAAATTCAATTCACTTTCTATTTTAAATATCAAACATTTATCATTTCGATTCGACTACCTGTATGGTTTTTATTTTCTGTCACCTCCATCAAATTAAAATTGCAATTTTAACTTGCACAATGGCTGAAACAGGTAACAATGACGGATCAAGCTGTCGTCGAAGGACAGGAAGTGACCATGTCTGTTCGAATAAGTGGACAACCCAAACCCATGCTTTACTGGTAGGTTCCTTTTGGACATCAGAGCACGTGACTGCACTGTTTTGGTTTGTTGCTATTCGTTGCAGAGTGAACAAGGGGAATTGAAAATACCCTCCGTCCATCTGTCCATCTGTCCATCATGCTGCTCAATAACTTGAAAAATAAGTGAGGTACTGACTTATATTTTGGTGTGTGGCTACATCTAGGCATAAGAAAGTTCACTACTGAAAATTGGGTTAGCATGTTAAAATCCAAGAAGGCTGCCACCACATACGTCTGTCTGTCTTGTGAGCTGGGCAACAAAAAATAAGCTGCATGCCAACTAGAATTTTGGTGCGTCGCTGCTTCTATGAGAGAGAAAGGTAACTATTGAAAATAGGGTTGCCACGTCAAAATTCAAGATGGCCACTGTCAAATACAGTGTGTGTGTGTATATAACACAGTGTGTGTGTGTGTGTGTGTGTGTGTGTGTGTTTGTA
>JBBPBX010023718.1:0-13335 GCA_038048925.1 Garcialebias charrua | reverse complement strand
ATATATATATATAAAACCCATCAGCGACGTCAACGTATCCCTTGTTTTGTTTTGTAGAACATTGCTTTAATTGTTTAAGGAAGTGAAAGCTTAATGTTTATTACGTTTAGTAATCTGGAGACTGACAGAAGTCTAAACAGAAAATGCAAAGTTGCTCAAGCTACATCTACCGTGGAGATGCTTTTTGGTACTTCACTGAAGCACAAATCTGAAAGTTATGCACCATAACTCATGCTCCCTGAAGGAAGGGAACAAGGTGCAACATACTTGCTATGGGAATTGCGCCCCCGCGCGATTACCTGAAGGAATACACTCACGCCTTTATGGCTAGGGGCGTCACTGCCGCGCCAGAGGCCCTGCCCTCTGGCTACTTAAGCGGCGTGCGCCCCTCCATCTTCCTCTGAAAAGTGCACTTCACCGAGCTTTCAGCATTGAAAAGGGCCAGTTATGTTGCACCTCGTTCCCTTCCTTCAGGGAACATGAGTTATGGTGCATAACTTTCAGTTCCCTTTCAGTCATGTTCTCTCGGTGCAACATACTTGCTATGGGAACGTAATCCATTCACGCCCTTGAAATGCTCAGTAAAATGCATGCTAGAGTGAACGTCTGCCTCTGATCAGTAGGCATCCCAAGGCTACTTTCTACTGAATGTTAGAAAGAACAGCCTGACCCCGGAATTACACCACATGCGTTACGGCTCCGCCCCGCTCCGGTCCGACCTCCGCAGCAAATACGCACCCATTATAATCAATGACAGAATTTACACTGGCTCCGCACGGCGGCGGCGAGCTGCGGAGAGCGGACGGCAGTCCGTCAAAATTAGAAAATTTTCTATTTCTGCCGGATGACGGAGCTGTGCCGGAGTCAACTTTTGAAGATTACGTCGCACCAACAGGAAAAGGAACGAGCACAACTTCCGTATTTACAAAATAAAATCACCACGGGCGGACTAATCCTAGCTCTATACGGATTTATTTGTACAAAAATGCTGTCAAACTATCATTTATGACTATTCTATGACTAAACTATTATATTTATGACTATGACTACGCCTACAAACGCAATACAAGAAATAAATAAATAAAAACGTATTTTATTCTGAAATGTAAACATCACTTCCTGTTGCTCAAACCATGTAGCTTATTTACGAGAGAAGATCAAGGCAGCAGTCTCTCTACAGTTGTTCTCCTTCTTCCACCGAATGAATTGTTTTGTTCTGTAGGGGTGGGCGTATCGATTCTAGTATCGATACTATCGATACCAAGGTGGTACTTGGTATCGAATCGATACTAGCGCTGTGGAATCGATGCTTTGTTGTCGCGCTTTTTTTGTTGGTTTTTTTTTCAAAAAATATCTGTGCAATAGAAGTTGTTTTCTTATCACTGTTTTTGTGATTTTGACAGTGTTATGTTTTTGTAACATTGCTGCTTTTTTGTTATTTTGCACTGGTGACTTTTATTTAAACAACTGTGTGTTGTAAAAGAGGTGATGGGCAAATATTTTGTTACTCACACTGTTCAATTTTTTATACTGCTGCTGCAGCTAGTTGATAGAGCATTTAAAACATCTGTGCAATAGAAGTTGTTTTCTTATCATTGTTTTTGTGTTGTTGGCAGTGTTATATTTTTGTGCGGCTCAACAGCGCCCCCAAGTATCGGAATCGGTATCGAAGTATGCGATCCTAGCACAGTATTTACTTGGTATCGGATCGATTCCAAAATTCTCAGTATCGCCCACCCCTATTGTTCTGACTTCACTTGATTTATCGCGCGATCTCGCACGTGTCTTGGAGCGGCGCATCCAGGCGGACCTGAGGGGAGCGCAGGCAGTGGGCGAGGACTCACGTCAGCTGCGACATGCGGACCGCAGCGGGGCGGAGCCGCGTGCAGTGTAATTCCGGGGTGAGTGATGTCACCTGCAGTAACAACCAAACTGTAATGCCTTGCAAAAGTATTCAAGGAGCTCCAATTCGCAGCAGCGCAGATGTCTGCAACTGATACACCCTTGAACAATGACCAGCATTAAAGGGAAAACCCCACCATTTTTTAATTAAATCAAAGTCAATAAAGAGGTCAGGGCACCGTCTTACTCAGTCGGTCAGCCCCCCCTCTAATAAGACTCTGTCCACCAAAGGGTCCAATGAGCCCATACAAGGGGCAAAGGGCGATCTGTCACAGACAGACCCCTTGCCCCTACCAGAGGGCCAAACAAGCCCTCAGCTAAACCGGGAGGAGGGGGTCACTCACATACACCCTCCTCACCTGAAACAAATGAACTCTCGGGTGAACATGCCCTCCAGATTTGCTGCTCACGCGAGAGCCTGGGCAGCGTGCGGTATATCACAATGGGTGATGGAAACCATAGTTCACAGGTACAGACTGCAATTTTTAAGACGGCCAGCACCCTTCTCCGGGTGATAATGTCAACAATTTAATAATAATAATAATTAATTCAATTTATAACGCACTTTTCATTACTGAAAATCTCAAAGTGCTACACATATATTGAATGCTACACACATTCATAAACCGGTGGCGGCAGACTACCATGCAAGGTGATTTCCAGTCCTACCGGACAATGAGCCCAGCTCGCTTCCCCATTCTAAGAGAGGAAATACGCTCGCTGCTGCAGAAAGGAGCAGTCAGAGCTGTTTTTCCTCAGGAGGAAAACAAGGGCTATTACAGCAAATACTTTGTGGTTCCGAAGAAGGGGGGTGGCCTGCGGCCGATTCTGGATTTGAGACTTTTGAACAGACAACTGAGATCGTTCAAATTCAAAATGTTGACACTGCGTCACGTGATTCACTTTGTACACCCAGAGGACTAGTTTTGCAGTGTGGACCTGCGGGATGCACATTTCCACATAAGCATTCTGCCAAACCACAGACAATGTCTATGTTTTGCGAACGCCATGTATAAATATCAAGTCCTGCCTTTCGGCCTCTCGTTAGCCCCGAGGGTATTTACGAAATGTCTCAAAGCTGCCCTAGTTCCCAAGAGGAGCCAGGGCATCAGAGTTCTGGACTATTTGGACAACCTTTTAATATTAGCGAGCTCCTAGGAGCAAGCAAGAATACACACAGCTCGAGTCATGTCACACCTACAATCCCTAGGTTTTGTGATAAACTCAGAAAAAAGTCAGCTGTCCCCATCCTAGGACATTGTTTGCCCAAGCTCGGTGAAGTGCGTGCAAAGGACGAACGTGAGGCGTGCACCGTCTTTTATACCAGTGAACCGTGCGAGGGCGCAATTCCCATACTATCTGTTGCACCTTGTTCCCTTTCTTCAGGGAACATTGGTTATGGTGCATAACCTCCAGTTTTTTTTCCAGGCTTGTCTGTTAGTGATTAATTTCCATTTAGTGATTACTCTAAATACTTTGTAAAAAGAAAAAGAAAAAAAGAAAATGTAATTATAAAGAGAAATGAACTCGTTCGTTTGGATTAATCAATCGTAATGATTAGTCTGACTAAATATAGCAGCTTAAAATAGGTTGTATCAGTCACATAGGCTCTGACACAGGAGTTAGTCATGACTCTTGAGACCCAACAGCTAAAAATAAAATACCAGACACCGAATGCCACCCACTAAATCTGTTATTACAGAGTTTAGTAATAAAAGAGAATGTTCTTGATCATAATCTGCATCGATTTGAATGTTAAAGAGCTGTGTGAGGCTTAATGTGTGTGTAATTTATGCTATTTCATTATTTCCAGGCTGAGGGACAGGGTCACAGTTAAAACAGGTGCACGCCACATCGTACGCGAGTCAACAGATGGGACGTTTGAGATGAAGATCAAGTCGGCAGTGAGAGCAGACTCTGGAATTTACACTTGCAGGATCATTAATGAATATGGGACGAAGCAGTGTGAAGGAAGACTGGAGGTGAAAGGTACGAGGGTGTTACGTCCCTCTGGAACACAACACATTTAGTGGACACAAGACAAAAATAAGGTTTAAAAAAGTTTATTTTTCTTCAGTTTTTTTTCTCTCAGGCAGGGGGTGAGGTCCTCGCAGCTGGCTCCCTTCTGTGGAGAAAACGAAAAAACAAAGCACAGGAGCTCACCTTCTATTTGCCCCGTGTCACTAGCAAAAAAACAAACAAAGTATTTAAATGAAAGTTGGACCTGATGAGTCGGCAAAAATTAAAATACAGACACCATAAAGGGCCAACCCCGGTTAGGGCCGTCAAAGCCTCTAGGAGCGTCAGTCTAACGGTTTAAAAATCTCCCAGCTATGAAGTTGGAACGAAAAATGGGACTACCAAACTCACCAGGTCAGAAAAGTCCTCGTTAAAGAAATAACAGCAAAAAATGCACGTCCAGCAACTCCAGCTGGCCCTCCACGGACAGCCACACAACCACTACTAGTTTTCACTAGACCTCACATGAGCAAGCACCTGCTCAAACACAACTCCCTTAGGAGCAATAACCAAACGGCCAGGGGTGGGCGGAGAACACACCTGATCGTAACACTCTACTTCACTAATACCTCTTCCTTTCACCAAAAACTCAGCGCTCTGCAGATCTCTGCCCAACATATTCACAGGCGGGATCAACACGCAGTCCAATAGTGTGGAGTAATCAAGCCTGATTTAAATCAGGCTTTTAAAAAGGGTGTTTTCAACAACGTGGCACAGATGGCAGTCAACATAAACAAAACATATTGAGGCTTACATACCGGTAATAATGTCCTAGGACATAACAGAGGGTCACAAGGCTTCAGTTATGTTGAAACCAAAACAGAAAATGCACGTTTTTACTTTTCCAGCTTTGTGGGTTTCCTGTCATTTGAATAAATAATTGTCCTAATTTGTCCCAACACTTTAACAATAAATAAAAAATGATCACTTTTTGGACATACTGCCCACCACATTTCACACAAGAGTTTTAAACTTACATTCTCCTACCGGTATATTAAAAAATGTTTGAGCTAACGTGAATTAAGTAAAATCTTTAAAATAACATGCCTAACTTCAGGCAATATTGTGAATGATTGTGCTTTTTAAAATGTATATACATCTTTTTTTTTGCATTTTGAAGTATGAGTTGAGGATGCCTGCCAGCTATTAAAACATTTTATCTCAGTATGTAACACTGACTGAGTTATAGACAATTTTGGCTTGACCAGTGTCAATTAAATGTTGCAGCCATATTGAATTGGGTTGACTTTGAAAGTCAGTCCATGGTAGATGCATAAAGTTGTATTAAAATCTGTCCAGTGGTTTATGAGATATGTTGCAAATTGACAGACAGTGTTAAATCTAATAATTTATGGCAAAGTTTTAAACAACAATCTTGGTCTGTTAGTACTCAGGGTGTTTGTTGGGGAGGACTCTAAGATACTGCCACTTCAATTTTTAGTTTAATATCCATGGAGTTGATGAAGTTTTAAACATTTTTGCATTTATTAAGGCTGCTTAGTCGTGGTGGCCCTCTTGAATAAATCAGTTGTCAAGGTCAAGGTTTCTTTATTGTCATTCGCATCATATGTGGTACATGTGGTGGAACAAAATTATGTACACAGGGTCCCAGTTACATCTAACAAAAGTATAAATTGTAAGAGAAAAACAATAATAAGATCAAATATATGAACTAAGAAATACCTTAATCTAAGAACATGCTAAACACTTAATAGTACAGAAGCAGTACGGCGAACATCAGCAGCACAAGCGTAGATGTACAACAATGGTTACTTTCTGAGAGTTTTATTAAACCATGTTCAGTGGTTCATTTAACTATTCATTCACTTGAAAATGTCAATTTTGTTTAACAACACACATTTTTAGACTTAAAAAAAAAAAAGGCTCTTCAGAAAACGTTTTTTTTTCTTCTGTCCAGCCCCTCCAGTTGAGCCTGGTCTGGCTGTCATTCGCCCAGTGAGGGACATCACAGCGAAGGCCGGGGAGACCGTTCTGTTCGAGTGTCATGTGATTGGGCCTAAGGACACTGATGTGGACTGGCTTGCAGATGGGAAGCTGATCCAGCCAGCACTACTTAACTGTAAGATGCACTTTGATGGAAGGAAGTGCAAGCTGCTGCTCAATTCAGTTCATGAGGATGACAGCGGGACTTACACGTGCAAGCTCAGTACGGCTAAAGGTAGGTCCCAGGAATAGATGTATCATTATAAGAGTGCTATTAAACCAGAATTTTCAAGCTTATTATTCGGTTCATTCTTGTTTTATTCCACTTGCAGAGGAAGTGACAACATGTGGTAAACTCAAAGTCATTCCATCCCTTGAGCCTCTCTTCACTCGTAACTTGGACGTTCTGGAAGTGATTGAGGGTCGGAATGCTCGGTTTGACTGCAAAGTCAGTGGAACGCCTCCTCCTAAGGTCATCTGGAGTCACTTTGGTGAGCCAATACTCACTGACTTGTCAACTACAGTAGATTTATTTAATTACCTGTTCATTTTAATAATAAACCCAGGCCTGTCAGAGACCCCATGTGACTACAGTATTATAGACTGTAATATTTGTCCTATTCTTTTCAGACCAGCTATTTGTTGAAAGTGAGGACATCCATGTTCTGCAAGAGGGTGGTCGCCATTCTCTGATTATTTCTCATGTGACCAGCGATGATGAAGGTTTCTACACGGTCAGAGCTCGTAACAGCCACGGTGAGGCGGAGAGCTCCGCAGAACTTTACATACAAGAACCCCGGCCAGCCATCTCCTCTCAGATGTAAGAGGGTGTCCCTGTTTCCTGCGCTGGCTGCAAAGCTTTCCGGAGCTCGTAATACTTTTTATTCAAACCCTGTTTCTCCTCGCATTCAGGGCTAAACTGGAGAAGATGCCGTCCATCCCAGAGGAACCAGAGGTGCCAGAGAATGAGGTGGAGAGATTTACGATGCCTGACTTCGTTAAGCCCCTTTATGACCTGGATGTGATTGAGGGGAAGGAGGCTGTGCTTAAATGTAAAGTGTCTGGTTTGCCCTACCCAACCATCGTCTGGTTCCATAACAGCAAAAGGATTGAAAGCACGGAGGACAGAAAGATGACACAGTGTAGGTGTCTCACACTGGACCAACTATCACATGGTGTACAACCCAAACACCTAAATACTTTTAAAATATTTATTACAACCTATAATACAACTAATTACATCCAAGCCTATTAGAAAAGTGAATATTTAAACATACAGAGGCAAAATAGGGACTACCAGTACTTATGTTTACAAGCCTTTGTTGTAGCTGTACTGCCAATGATTATTTTACGAGTTTCATTAAAATACATGCACCAGTTGATGAGATGGTTTGTTAACACAGCAGACAAATGAACACATACATATACTGTACACAGGCAGTTACAATATAACATACAATTATAAACATTTTCTTGAATAGCTGCAATGCAAATAAATAAATACATAAAACAACCCTAAAAATATATATTTACAGAATTCTATGACATACTCTCAGCTTTTGTCCTCTGTAGTTGTGACATTTTTAGACAATAGCATAAGCTTAACTTATTTGGGACAATAACACATAATACTTGGCTACATAATGACTAAAGTTATTTTTACTGGAGAAAAGTGGAATTATTTCAGGTGGGTCTGGGAACTTAGCAAAATGCTGTTGACCATCTGCCGCCATCTTGCGCTCTCCGAAAAGTGGAATTACAGGTGGTCCTTGACTTACGAACGAGTTCCGTTCCTGCGGCCGTTCGCATGTCGAAATCGCCGTAAGTCGGAAAACACACGAGCCGCCACTTATACACGTACATGTACGGTACAAAACAGTTACCAAGTTACCAAGCACTTCACCTATCCTAACACAATACCCTACATAATTATCAAAAACACATACAGTACATTTGGAACAATACAGTAATAAATACAGTAGTTAATTTCTTACTTTGAGCTGGTCAAGCCTGTCTCCGTCTTTTTGTATGTTGGCTCGTTGCACGTCTGAGCTCCGCAGCTTCGTTCTGCTCCACGCGGTCCAAACTGTTTACAGGAAGGACTGTTAGCATGTTAACTCCATACATAATGACGGGAAAAAGAGTGAATAACTTACTGGGACCGTTTTTCCGTGGTGTCCATCCAAAAGGCTGCGCGTGTTAGCATTTTAGCCCCTCCAATAGCTGCGCGCATTAGCATTTTAGCCCCTCTAAATGGCAGCCATAGCGGTTTCTCCGCATTTTAGCATGTTAGCTCGGTGTCCATCCAACATCTGAGGCTGCCAGGCGGACATTGAGGCGAGCTCCCCCGCCCGTCGGCTCTGTGTCCCCGGTGGGGAGTTAGCATCCACCCGTCCATCCTACAGCTAGGCTTGTTAGCATGTTATCTCGTTGCTCCTCCGGCCCAGCTTGCTGTCTGCTGCTTCACGCGGTCCACAGCGTTGTTTTCCTTCATCCATCCGTCCCTCCGCAAAACCGCCGTTCAGCTCCCAGCTCGTATCCGAGCGTAGCAACCTCTGATCGGACACGGTCCGTCCGAAGCCGGCTGTCGGGCCGGAGCTAACTGGCTAAGCTGGTGGGCACTGCCGAAAACTGACTGCCGAAAACTGGCGGAAACTGTCGGAAACTGCCGCAAACTTTGTAAATCGGCTTAGAAAAAATAAAATAATAATAATACTTTATTTATAAAGCCATTTAAAACAACCACAGCTGCAACAAAGTGCTGTACACATGAAATCAAGAACATTTAAACACATACATTTTTAATTTTTTTTTAAATTTCATATTTTTATTAATATGATGCGTTCGTCAAGTCGGATTGCCGTAAGTCGAGGACTACCTGTATTTCATTGCAGTTTTCAGTTTCAGGAGGCATGGGCACATTATGTAGCTGAATATTAAATCCTAGATCATCCCACTGAAAAAAAAAAAAAAAAACTTTACCTCTTTTGTTTTGTTCCTTCCGCAGTTCGTGACGTCCACAGCCTGGTTATTCGCTCAGTGTGCCACGCTCATGCTGGTGTCTACAAGAGTGTAATCTCTAATAAAGTAGGAAAAGCCACCTGCTATGCACATCTCTATGTAACAGGTAATTCCTTTCTCCTTTTCAACAGGTATGCAGAGTACCTTAATAAATATTTAATGCCTACATACATTTGGTCAAAAATACACAGGAGATACAATCCTCAGGCTGTTCCATGTAAGACACATTTTTGTCATTATTTTCAGACATCCTCCCTGACCCCCCTGATGGCACTCCAGTGATCGAGTCCATCACTGGTAAAACCATCACGTTGAGCTGGAAGAAACCAAAACGGCTGGACCCGTCCATTGGTATGTACTTATTGCCTGTCAGAACAAAAGGTGGACAATCATGGCATTGATTGTGTGTGCATGTGAATTAGTTTGTTTGTTAATAATAATAATAATAATAATAATAAACTTTATTTGTATAGCACCTTCCTACAATGCCTTGCATTGACCAAGGTGCTTAACAGGACAGAAAATATAAAAACTGGTACAACAAATCAGTGAAAATAGAATAAAAACAACAGCAATAAAAGGAGGCAATGGAAATAAAAATGCTACATACTAAAATACCAAAGTAATAAAAGTTACACACTGAAAGCTTTTTTGAACAAGTGGGTCTTCAGTCTGGTTTTGAACAGAGTCAGATCAGAGGTGGCACGCAGCTCAAGGGGGAGACTGTTCCAGGCTTTTGGGCCGGCAACAGAAAAGGACCGGTCTCCCCATTGTTTGTACCTTGAGCGAGGCACCTCCAGCAGGTGTTGACTGGCAGATCGTAAAGCTCTGCTGGGGTGATGGACTTTCAAAAGTTCTGAGATGTACAGAGGTGCAAGTCCATTCAGAGCTTTGAAAACAAACAGGAGCAGCTTGAACTGTATCCTGAACTGAACCGGGAGCCAGTGTAGAGAGGACAGGACAGGAGTGATGTGTTCATATTTCCGTGTGTTGGTCAAAAAGCGGGCGGCAGAGTTTTGAACAAGCTGTAAACGGGAGATGGAGGATTGATTAATACCAACATACAAAGCATTACAATAGTCAAGTCTGGAGGTCACAAAGGCATGGATGGCCTTCTCCAGATCACTACGGCTGAGGAGTGACTTTACTTTAGAGAGCAGACGGAGCTGAAAGAAGCTGGTCTTGACAACAGAACTGATCTGTTTATCAAGCTTTAAGTTGGAGTCAAGCTGCACTCCAAGATTTCTGACCACCGGGTTGAAGTGGGGGAGGGGAAAACCAAAACTGGGACTGGGAAGGATGTTGCTGGTGTCATCGGGTGCACCAAATAAAATGCATTCAGTTTTATCTGTGTTTAGGTGGAGGAAGTTTTGAGAGAGCCAGTGCTTAATGTCATTTAAGCAGTTGACAAGAGTGTTTGAACTGAGTGAGGGGTTGGGAGTGACTGGCAGATAGATTTGTAAATCGTCTGCATACATGTGAAAAGACAGATTATGACGTGCAATGATTGATCCTAATGGCAGCATGTAAAGAGAGAAGAGGACTGGCCCCAGAATGGATCCCTGTGGTACGCCAGAGGTCAGAGGGGTTGATGAAGAGGAGGACAGATCACCTATCATGACAGAAAAAGTTCTCCCAGTTAGGTAAGATCTGAACCACTCTAGCACAGCTCCCTGGAGGCCAACCTGCTGAGACAAACGGTTGATTAGTACCTGATGGTCGACGGTGTCAAAAGCTGCTGAGAGGTCTAACATCACCAGCAGAACAGGGTTTTTTGCATCCAGAGACAGAAGAATGTCATTCTGCACTTTGAGCAGTGCAGATTCAGTACTGTGACGGGCTCGAAAACCAGACTGAAATTTTTCAAACAGGTTGTTGTGCTCTAGAAAAGATTGAAGTTGAATAAAAACAATCTTTTCTAGGACCTTTGATAAAAATGACAGATGGGAAACTGGCCTGAAATTAGAGAGAGCTGTAGGATCTAAGCCTGGTTTTTTGAGAAGAGGCCTGACCACAGCGTGTTTGAAAGCAGATGGCACATAACCTGAAGTTAGACAGCTGTTAATGAATGACAAAACACAAGGACCAATTACATCAAAGGACTGTTTGAATATTTTTGATGGAATGATGTCCAGAGAACAGTTTGTTGGTTTCATCTGCTGAACCACCTTGATGAGGTGAGGGAGTGAAACCAGGTCGAACTGGTCAAAAACAGCGGCGGTTATTGCAGACGCATATGATTGGACAGTGTTTGATGGGCTGACAATGTTCTGCCTGATAGAGTCAATTTTGTTGACAAAATAGCTCTGAAAGTTCACAGGTAGACTGAGTGGCAGTTTTCAAAACATTGACAGAAGGATTGATGACAGACTGGATTGTGCTAAAAAGCGTCCTCGGCCGGTTGGAGCTGGTGGTGATTAAATTGGAGAGGTACTGTGACTTGGCCTGCTTAACAGCATTTTGATAATCACAGAGACAGTCCCTCAGTATTCCCTGGGACACATGAAGCTGGTCCCGCTTCCATATTCGCTTAGCTTTCCTGCAGCGTTGTCGAAGAGCCCGCGTGGTTTCATTGAGCCATGGAGGTGATTTATTCTTTGAAGAAGCCTGTTTGAGAGGAGCGATGGAGTCCAAGATCGTTGTGCAGGTGTGATGGAAGGAGGTGAAGAAGTCCTCAGGATGTAGAAATGGGTCCAGGCTGACAGCAGAGCATACCGGTAAGTCAGTGCTCTTAAAGGTATCAGTGAACTGACTTGGTAGTTTGTTAGTTAGTAAATTTGTTAGTAAATTGTGTCTTAAATCTCTAGACAGATTTCAGTGAAACTTTCAGAAAGTAATCAGTGCAACAACTTATTAAGAATTAGAGTCACCCAAAGTCAAGATGGCCGCCGCTGGAAATTGACATTATCAGTCAGAAAAAAAAGCTGTTGGGACATTGAGCTAAAGTTTGAGGTGAAAGTAGCAGAGACATAACTCCTTTGGAGATTCAAAGATTAGCATATTGCACACAATTTTGTTTAATACTTTGAAATTAGGTGTTTGAGTCAACCTTGTTTGTCTGTTGGTACAATATCTCTGGAATCCCTGAGCAAATTTTAATGAAACTTCAGAAAACAATTGCTGGATGTACATCTCAAACCAAACCAAACCTCCAAATCTGAGGTCGTGGTCATCAATCAGAAAAGGGTGGATTGTTCTCTTGAGGTTGGGGGAGAGGTTCTGCCTCAAGAGGAGGAGTTCAAGTATCTCAGGGTTTTGTTCATGAGTGAGGGAAGAATGGAGCGTGAGAGTGACAGATGGATTGGTGCAGCAACTACAGTATTGCGGACTCTGTACCGGTCCATTGTGGTGAAGAAGGAGCTGAGCTGTAAGGCAAATCTCTCTGTTTACCAGTCTGTCTACATTCCTACCCTCACCTATGGTCACGAGCTCTGGGTAGTGACTGAAAGAATGAAATGAGTTTCCTCCGCAGGGTAGCTGTACTCTCCCTTAGAGATAGGGTGAGAAGTTCAGTTATCAAAAGTCTCTCGGTTGGCCAGGGAATCCCTTGGAATCTTCCCAGAAGAGCTGGAAAAGGTAGTTGTGGAAAGAAATGTCTGGGCCTCCTTGCTCAAGCTGCTGCCCTGCGACCCGACTTCAAAACAAATGGAAGATAATGGATGGATGGATACATCTCAAACCAACACATGCTTGGAACTAACTTAGTTCAAGATAGCCATCACACCTAATCAGTCTTAGCATACACAAAAGTGGCTAACAGATATTGATATAACACTTGGCATAATATAAACTAAGAAGCATTTGAGTGCTAACCAGTGGTGGTTCCTGAAATGTCCACCGGGGGGGCTATTTCTCCAAAATGAAAAATAAATTCCCAAGTTCAAATGTGTTTTTTTTTAAAAATCAAATGCAGATTAATACAAGATCAACAGAACAATTAAATGCTCAGGATGAGAAGAACCAATTTGACTCACTAAAACAACAAAGAACAAACAAAAATATATATAAATAAATAAATTATATATAAATTATAGAAAGGAAAATAAGTGAGATTAAAACATTTCTGCATTTCTACTTGCAAGAGGCTTTGTTTTCATTCTCCAGATCAATACAGTGTTAAGAAATAGTAAAACACCACAAGTGACATTTAGTATATAAAATTATTAATGTTTGATCATTTTTTATAAGCAAATTAAAATAAATGTAGCCATCAGAGTCCAATACTGTACAATAACCTGCGCTGGCAACCTAACTCCACAAACAAACAAAGAAAAAAACAAACTCACCAGTTGCCACTTTTAGAATAAACAGTCAGCTGAAGGCTTTTATCACAGACACTTCTAAAACTTGAGAGAGGCATATAAGTCAGAAATGCAAATAGACATTAGATAAAGGGCTTTCATCGATTTAAAACGTACCTGAGTAAGCCTGCTTGAGTCACTGACCGAA
>JBBPBX010023717.1:0-40299 GCA_038048925.1 Garcialebias charrua | reverse complement strand
TGTGTGTGTGTGTGTGTGTGTCTCAGGTGTGTGACCTAGTCGGGCCAGAGTGATTGAGTTCCAGCAGTTACAAACGCCTCAACTGTGTTGCCTTTTCTTCTATCATTTTGTCAATTTGTAGCAGTTCAGCTTTCTTGTCTTTGAATCTTTTGCGCAGTGTGTTGGACTTTGTGATTAGCTCTGCCATCTTTGTCCCTGCTTTTCCCTCTGCCATTTCAGCAAACTTGTCTGCATCTGTTTGGAGTGACTCAGTCACACTGCTGAGTACCCGGCGTTTGTTTCGGAGGTCCTCCAGCTCGTCCTCCGCTGCTTTCCTCTCGAGTTCTTTAGAGGCACTCTCCTTCTTTTTTCGTTCCTGATCCAGGTATAGCCTGTACTGTGTCCGTGATGAAGCAGCAGAGGCCAGGAGCTCCTTGGTCAACGGTACTTTTAGAATGCCACCACATCCACTGACCTCATCACAAAGTAATCTCAGTGCTTCAAGAGATTCGTCAAGAAGATTGCACGTTTCCACTTCCTTATTAACCGAGAAGCCTCTCTCTACTGTAGCTTGCCCATGGGACAGGAGGAGAAGACTTTGGCAGAACACTAGCAGTTCAGGGTGGGACGTGCGGAGTTTTGAGTACAGAAAGACATCCAGACGCTGCTTAAGTGGTTGAAAGGACACAAATTCTTCATCTTTGGCCTCAACAGAGAGTAAAGATGTGAACTGCTGAATGATGACATCACCTATAATATTGACAGAAAAGTTAAGATATATTAATTCATGTCTTAAAATATAATGCAGTCAACTGCTTCATCATCCATTTGATGAAGTACATACATTACAGATTCAAAAAAGGCGTTCAATACAAGACAAGATCAACTGGACTTTATTTGTAACAGAAGACATTTCGCTTCTCATCCGAGGAGCTTTATCAATTGATTGAGAATTGATAAAGCTCCTCGGATGAGAAGCGAAACGTCTTCTGTTACAAATAAAGTCCAGTTGATCTTGTATTGAACGCCTTTTTTGATTTATCATGTCCTGGACGACTGAGAATCTTCACCAGCATACATTACAGATTCACATAATCACAGAGATAACTTGGCAAAAACCTAAGCTTCTCAAGAGTGAAAAGGGTAGGAAATCAAATTAATTTTCTATCACAAGACATTAAGCAATGAGCATAACCTATCCATTTCTGCTGTCCCTATACAATGTTTTCTTACCAGCTGGAATGCCACCTGCCAACTGCTTTGCCTGGATGAATGTTTGTACAATACACTTCATCTGTGTGATGCACCACTCTGGATCTCTGCTCATTCTTGAGGGGTCCAAACATGCTGTCTGCCTGACCACAGGATATTTCAGGGGGCATTTCTCCTGTAGCTTCCTAACTACCTTAACCAGGCACTGCAAACAGTCTCGCCTGAAGGTGAGCACAGAGAGTTCACCAATCTTGCATCCTGGTTTGCCCAGAAGTTCCTAACAATGCACATTAAGGAACATCCATGTCAATTAGACAGAAAATGTTTACTTGTCAAATCTAAATCAGAATAAACTTCTTATGATAAAAGTATTACTGTAATGAAGTAATGAATAAACTATGGTAATACATACTGTACATACTGAACAACTGTGATGATTGATTTGTGCAGGCATCATAATATACAGGTAGTCCCCGATTTACGAGCGCTCTGATCTGCGAGGTTCCAGACTTACGAGCTGCGAATTTTTGGAAAAAACGAAAAAAATACTGAGTTTTCATGTGTTTTTTCACTACAGTTAGTTAGTTAAGCATATAAACACACGTTTCCGATCATTTTTATGCACTCAAAAGTAGTTTTTAGATGAAAATAGAGTGTTTTTAGTCGCGCTAGCGAAAACCGTTCCAATTTACGAGCGGATTTCCGGATTTACGAGAGAAATGGCGGCCGTTCCAAATTACGAGATTTCCGGTTTACGAGCGCCTCGTTGTAACGGATCTCGCTCGTAAATCGGGGACTACCTGTACATACGGTGTACACATCTAAAAAGCTAAAGCCAAATAATCAACAAAATTACCTTAATGGCAGTCTCAGCACCTAGGCCAATGTCAAGATTTTTAAGGGAGACCCAGTTCTTTTCCTCAGACACCTCGAGTCGAGTCAGCTGCAGAGGGGTTCGGTCCTGTAGGAGCTCTTGTTTCATGAACCGCCGCAGTAAACTCTTGTGATGACAACAAGCAGTAATTATCAAATCATTAAGAATAGGCAAATTCAAATTTAATTAATCAAAATTTTAAGTTATAGTTACCATTAAAAGCTCGGTCAAATCTTTGGCCAGAAAGGGCAGCACTGGCTCGTCAGTTTGGTATTTTGTCAAGAAAGGGTTAAAGCTTCTTGAAATGGCAAGAAAGAACTGTAGCTTTGGGATAACAAGAGGATCCCGTTGTGCTGCCAAGATGGTGTCATATGAAGCTGTGTTGGGTTTTTGGATCTTCTTTTTTTCTGCAGCATCCACATACTTTTGAAGCATGGGCCACACTGATACTGCCCTCTCTGCTACTGGAACATTTTCGACCCATCTATGGCCACAGAAAGGAAGGGGAAAGCAAGAGGACCCAGTAAGGTCGGTGAAGTCCTCTCTCCGGGCAGGAACATTGTGGAATAGAAAATGCATCCCTCTCAGCAGTTTTTCAAGCTGCCATGCAGTGAATCCCGCCTTCATTGCATTGTGGAGGGTATGGAGTCCGCAGCTCCCAACACTGATGACTTGAGCACCTCCATGTAGCTTGGAATGCTCCTTCTGAAGAATATCCAAAAGTTTAAAGTTGACATTTGGACCGTCCATTCCGACTGACAAAAGATGCCTCCTATTCAGCTGAGTAATACATTCCTGTGAATTGTTACACAAAAAGAAGATAAAACAATTAATTGTAGGAAAAAAGCTACATACTGTACAGCAGTTAGTTGTACAGCTATTAGTGCACTGTTTGTGGTACTTTAAAAACAAAAGACAGCTCAGTCTGTCCCTACATTACGATTTTATGATGTCCATGCAAAGATGGCACCATTAAAAAATGAACAATTAAAAAAATCCCTTACTGATAATTTGACCACTTCATCGCATAAATTAACACAAGGGACTGATGTGCAACAAATTGCAAATTGCAGAACAAAGTGCTGCCATTTTAACAGCTTTGTCACTATATTTAACAAGTTTTCAGTGGGATGTAAATATACCGGTAATAATTTATATGCCTAAAATAAATACATGTAATAAAAATATCCAAGTGTCTGTTCTGCTGGTCATAAGCTCAAATAAAAAGTAAGACATTCCTCTCAGGTTAGTTATGTGAATTAGGTTATGACGTTATTTAGTGACTTTTAGTGGCTTTAAGGACAGCCAATAGCTCTGAAACATGTTTGGTTACAGCATAATATAAAAAGGTTCAAATTAATGCATTGTTAGTTAGCTAATCATCCAAGCCAAATGTACACGAATACAAATTTTACAGAAAAACTATTATAATTGTGTAAGGTTCCTGATGGAATTGTAACAGTACTGTATATGCACTCAGAACATTTCTCTTCTAATCAAAAGTCCAAAAAACAACACTGTCTTATTCTCTTCTTGGAGTGCCTGATTTAATTTCATTTCGACTTATTTTATTATTCAATTTTTTATCCTTTTAAATATTTTTGTGCAGAATCCCCATGACTCCCGTGTTGCTGTTTTGTACTTTGCTCATTTACAATAAAGTTTTTGAGAACAAAGGGTCAGCAGCTACGTGACAGCAGCTACGTGCTTTCTAGTGCTTTAAAAACTTTTTTGTAAACAAGATTAAAAAAAACATACTTACATTAACGTGCTGCAACAGGTCGTCTGCTCTCGCATGCCCCAGGAACTCCGAACCAAAATACCTTGAAGTCACACAACCATTCTCCAAAAATCGAACATGTATGTCCATCTGTTTCTTTTTTGAACATGTGTTTAAACTTTCGTCGAACATGAGAACAAATGGTCCCGCTTTGTTGACGCTGCTAACTAGCTTCTTCTTAAAATATGGCGCTAACCCGAACTTGATCATGTAGCTCGTCTTGTCCTTGCCACAGGTGAAGGATTTTGCTATTTCTGAATCTGGAAACATGTTCTGAAAAAGTTCTGCTACCCCCTCGTTTGACGTGAATGAGTGATGTTTAGTTGCGGTTTCCAGGCACCACAGAACCTCAGCTCGCAGCGCAGAAGTGGGGCAGAGAGTCGTAGGCCTACTCACTGTGTTGGTCGGCTTGCTGCTGACTGTGGCCTGCGGGACAACCGACGTAGAGGGTTGCGATGATGTAGCCGTCGAGTTAGCGCAAAACATAGAAATAGGTAACTGCTCACGACGTCGTCCGCGGATTCTTGTTTGATGGCTACTTGACTCCATATGCGACCGGACGGCATTCACCCCCATCCAGGTGATATTTACGGTCTTTTTGCACACAATACAAAAAGCTTCTCGGCTGTTGCCCATTACTGGCCGAAGCCAGTCTTTGAAGCTGGCGTCCTCTAACCAGAGCTCTGAAAACTTGCATTTCCCCATGGCGGTTCTGGAACTGCGCGCCACCGCCACTCGGCTCGACCCACCGTAGGTGCGCGCGCACACTGACTGACGATGTGACGTCATTGTTTTAGCTAAGGTCCTACTCGGAACATAAAATTAGAAAAGATAAATAAATTCACAGACCTTTTTTTAGACGACAGAACAAGAAAAATATAGTTGTGTAGGTTTAAAAAAAATTAATACCTCGTCAGATTACATTTATTACTTTTTAATACTTTTTAATGGCCTTAATTTGTGTTAATTTCATTTACTACCTTTTACTACCTTTTACAACCGCGCGGATACCCTGAATGGTAAATGGACTGTACTGTACTTATATAGCACCTTTCTATCTAATTGATACTCAAAGTGCTTTACATTGTTTATAGTAGTGTAAAGCACTACATGTCCTCATTTACCCATTCATACAGCACTCTACTAGATTACAAAGAACAAATCATTCTAAAGAGACTAATCAGAGCTTTAGCTCACATTCATACACCAATGGGGCACAAACATGGGGTTCAGTGTCTTGCCCATGGACACTTAGGCATGTGACTGCTGGTGGATTCCAAGCCCCAACTCTTGCATTGGAGGACGACTGCTCTAACAACTCAGCCACAGCTGCCCCATCCAGGTTAAAACAATCCACACCTTTAATCCAGGTTACACTTGTCCCTCAAAAACACATTTTACAAAGTAGCTACATTTTGTGCAGGTATAAATCATACATTTGTATATATGTTTGTGTACATTTATTTTTTATTGAAGCTGACTAACTTTATTTTTTAATTATTCAATATTTTACTAACAGAATAGTCAAGTAGCAACCTGTTTTTTGTGCGATTTGATATGTCAGTCAAATTTTGGAATAAAGAGGTGATAATTAAAACTTGTTTCCTTTTTTTTTTTTTTTTGCCGATTCATCGATGAATCGAAAAAATAATCGGCCGATTAATCGATTATTGAAATAATCGTTAGTTGCAGCCCTAAACCCGATCAAATGCTTTCTCCACATCAAGGGAAATAACACACTCAGGAACAGTATCCGAAGGAGAATAAATAATGTCCAAAAGGCGTCTGATATTAAAAAAGGAGTGCCTGCCTTTAATGAATCCAGTCTGGTCTTTTGATATGATGAAAGGAAGGATCTTTTCCAACCTTTGAGCAAGAACTTTGGCTAAAATTTTGGCGTCTGTATTTAAAAGGGAGATTGGTCGATAAGAGGAACAGTGAGTTGGGTCTTTTCCTTTCTTTGCAATGAGGGTAATGCAGGCCTCTAAGAAAGATTTCGGAAGGGATCCTTGGTCAAACGACTCTAATGCCTCTTATCAACAGGTCTGGTTCCTGTAAGGTCCCATTGTGGCTAGTTTGGGCCAGTTCCTATGGGACCGGTTTATTTCTGTACCCACTGCACGCTTAGGACCCCTTTAGTGGGCGTGAAGTTCTCCTGCAGTGGGCGGGTAATTCTCCTGCAGTGGGTGGATCATTAATATCAACGCTTCTAACCAGCTGGTGGCGCTAGTGATACATTAAGCTCTTTATTAACCACTAACACACACATTAGAAGAAGAGCTGGAAAAGAACACACAACCAAAGTGGATGAGCTTGTTTCTTTTTTGAACATTCTGCTTTGTCTGTGGCTTTTTCAGCCACAGACAAATGTTCATATACAGTATATATATATATGTGTGTGTATATATACACATATATGTATATATATTGTATATACATACATGTGTACACATACAAACATATGCGTGAGTATATATATATATATATACACACACACGTGTTTATATATATACATACATATGTGTGTATATATACACATATATGTACACATACATACATAATATATACTGTACATACATATATATTTATATATACAGTACATACATATACACATATATATATACATATATATTTATATATACACACATTGATGATGGTGGAGTACACTACTTTGGACAAAACTGAAAGTGGCATGCATCCTAAAAAATCTGCGCCGCTCCATTGTCCCAGTTGATCAACAAGTGTGTTCCAAACTAAAACATTTGTAATATAAACTTAACAATATGTAATCAATCAATTCCAATCAAAATATCAAAGCAACTTTATTTAAATACTGTAAATGTTACATGTCAATAAAATTGTAACAGTTTTAAAAAATGAAAGATTGGTGTTATTTGTAGAAACAGAAAAACATATTACTAAATCTGCAGTTATGTATGAAATATGAACTTAAAATATCATCACTGGAATCTTAACCTGTTGTTCCAAAACATGTAACAATAATTAAAAGTAAAATTTGGCCAATAGCTCAGGTAAAAATGCTGACCTGTAGAACATTTCTACATTTTTCACTGCTTCTGTAAAGAACTCACCATCAGACACAATCCTCTGTGAATAAAGTCATCTGACCCAGAACTAAAGTTCTTTAGTTTGTAGCAGGTCGCTTTTGTAAAAGAGTCCACGAGGCTCAATGAGATTTACCTGACTAAATAAAGGTTGAATGAAAAACACCATGAAGTCACAGTACCCCTGCTCCGTCACAAACTGAGCTTGTATGACATCTGCTGAGTTCATAGGACCTGTTTGTGTTGTCAATGCAGGACTGTTTTTTTTTTTTACTGAGGCACCGAGGACATCTTTGGCACAATGTGGACAAGGTGCAGGAGAGCAGAGCATCAGGAGAAGCTCTGAGGTCTGTTCGGCTGCAGTTGATGTGTAGTCTGGAGTCACAAGATCAGATCCTGATGCAGCAGTTCAGCGATGGCTTCATATGTCTGTCTGGCTGTTTTCACTGCCCCATCTGGCAAACAACACAAAATTATTGTTATAATCTCCTCTAAACATCATTGTCCTTTGCTTTTATCTGTAATTTTCAAAGTTTGGAGTGTTTCTGTCATGGCATACTTGCTTTACAGTGCAGTGACTTGTCCCATCCTTCTCCAAGGACACCCACGGCTAGAGGATCTTTACACAGGAACTGACTGATTAACCTGAAATAAATCACATTACACATTAATACAGGCCTATAGGCCTAAGTGACAAATTTATGGATTTTTCCCCATATTTATAAACCATTTTTGGACTGAGATATGACCGTTTCCATTTATTCTGACTGAACCAAATCAAACCAAAAACAAAAACAGAAGTAACATGTATGGCATGAAGTTGGCGGTTGTATCACGTAATATGAAAACGTGGCTATAATGATAAATTCAAAAAAGTTCAAGACAAAAACAACTGGACTTTATTTATTATACTATGCTTTAGACTATTTTTTTCCTTCCTTGCACTTTTTAGAATTTACCATGTCCTGGATGACTGAGAATCTTCACTCGCTATTATCGACTCAAACGGCCTGCCATACACCACATTCTGCTCTGCTTCGAACCTTGAAAACAGCTGCCAACTCGGCGAATTAGACCATTAAAGTGCATTTATTAAGCAAATGATAGACTCAGACACACCTCCTCTGCTACAATTTCGAGCTAACAAATATTGTTTATGTGATTTTCTTGTTATATTTCAGAGAAACGAGCCGTTCCGCCATCTTTTTTTTTCTTTTTTTCCTAAAAGCCTCTCGGCTGTTGCCTGAAGTCAGTCTCTGAAACGGTCTTTCCGCAGTCCAAAAAAGCTAAGAAACAGTTGCATGACTCACTGGAAATATGCTTAAAGTTAGAAAACACTCACCTGCGCAGACACCTCTTGAAAAATCTTTTCATTGCACGTCACTCCATCCAGCTCCCTCTGAATATTTTCATCGGCCAGCAAATACAGAAAAGCCTGAACCTCCGCGTTTGACCACGGTTGTGACATAATTATTAGCCTGTGTTAATTCTCAAAAATGTGCTCCTCCAACTTGTTGTTCTAGAGTTTGGCGGGATGGCAGTTTGCATTTCCTGGAAGACTGAATCTTCTTCTTCTTCTTCTTGGCGGATTGCAAACAACGTTCAGGTGCATACCGCCACCTACTGGAGAAGACTGAATCTCCGCCCTCCGACCTAGGACTACGCCCCCTGACCAATCAGTGACCACACTGTGCTGATGTCATAACTGGACCCTAGAGAACTGGACCTTTGTACCTCAGTGAGGCAGGCACCAAAATAGGACCGGTTTCACGTGAACAGGACCCTGTGGGTACACCCCATAACTAGTTGTTAACTAGTTACGAACGAGCCCGAACGAGCGCGAACAGGACCTGTTGATAAGAGGCATAAGAGAACCGAGTGTAGGAGTGGGGAAAGTAATGAAGAAAATTTCTTAAAAAATTCAGCAGGGAAGCCGTCAGGACCCGGACATTTGCCAGACTGCATTACCGATACAGCTGACACAATTTCTGTCAGGGATATTGGGATCTCCAGTGCATCTTTCAGGTTGGGTGTGAGTTTTGGCATATTGGTCTTTTCGAAAAACTGAGAAGATAAATTCTTGTTGGTTTGGGATTCTGAAGTATATAAATGGGAATAAAAGTCCTTAAATGCTCTGTTAATTTGTAAATGATCTAGAGTTGTGGTGCCGTTCTTTAATTGGATCTTAGGGATGATTTGTTTAGCCATGGCACCCTTCAACTGATTTGCCAGTAGTTTTCCTGACTTTTCTCCATGTATGTAAAATGATGATTTACTTTTCAAAAGTGATTGTTCTATTGAGTATGTAGACAATAAATCAAACTTAGTTTTGAGTTCTACTTTTTTTTGTACAGATTAGGGCATTTGTTTTGAGCGTATTGTTGATCAATTTCTTTTATCTGCTGGGCTAAATCAGTTCTTTCTTTTTGAGATTTTTGCCTCAGCCGGGCGGTATATGAAATGATTTGTCCCCTAAGATAGGCCTTAAGGGTATCCCAAACTGTTGACAGTGGGATCCCAGGAGTTCTGTTTATGGATAGAAAGAAGGTTATTTCTTTTTCTATAAATGTAACAAAATCATTGTTTGACAGTAACGTTGAATTGAATCTCCACTGTCTACTCCTTATAGGAATGTCAGGGAGGGACAAAGACAGAGTGACAGGTGCATGGTCTGAGATGACAATACTGTGGTAGTCACAGCCACGGACAGAGGGAAGAAGTTTGTTGTCCATGAAAAAGTAATCGATCCTCGAGTATGAGTGATGAACATGAGAAAAAAAAGAATATTCTCTCTCAGCTGGGTGTAAAAAACGCCATACATCGCACAGGCCATACTTAGATAGAAAGGCACGAATAGTGTGGGACGACCTGCTGGCTGTGGCAGGGTTTGTAGAGGATCTGTCCAAAACTGGGTCCAACCAGCAATTCAAGTCACCACTGAGTATCAATGAGTATGTGTTTAGGTCCGGGAGCAGTGAAAATAATTTCTCAAAGAAACCAACATCATCCGTATTTGGGGCATAAACGTTAACTAGCACTACTGGTGTGTTGTACAATTTACCGGAAACAATCACAAAACGACCATATTTATCTGAGTTAACTTGAAAAGGTTCAAATGAAATGTCTTGACTGATGAGGATCGAGACGCCCCGAGCCTTTGCTCGAAAGGAGGAATGGAAACTCTGCCCGTGCCATGTTTGCAGTAATCGTTTGCTATCGTCACTTCTAATGTGAGTCTCCTGCAGGAAAGCAATGCCTGTATTTAACTGTTTTAAATGAGAAAGCACCTTCCTTCTCTTGACGGGGTGGTTCAAACCTTTGACGTTCCAGCTTGACAACACCAACTGACCACTCATATTACTAATAATTTGTATAAGAAAGGTAGGTAATACAGTCTAATGTGTTGATGGCTGTGCAGTTCTTGGCAAAGTGAAAGAAAATATAAATTAATGGCAGTGATGGACCCCCCACCCCCCTCCCTTTCCCACCCTGGACAGCTGCAACAGACAGAAGCAGCAAGCTCCATAGAAATTAAAAATAAGTCTCCTGTCTAACTTTTAAACTAGTGCTCCAGTATCATAAGAGGGAAAAAAAATGTATAAGCACCTCATGCAAGGCCAAAAATGTACACATAGATGTGTGATCACGCACACACATATAAACAAAGTTAAATTAATCCTAATCCTAAATTAAATCTTCAATCAGTCCAAGACCAATTCAAGATTCAATTCAAGATAGTCAACAGGTAAACAAGAAGATAATAGTTCAAAATAATATATTGAAAACATTATATATTTCACCTATTTTTATACATGGATAGGCCTACTTCAATTATTTATGTGCCTAAATACAAAACCAGAAAGCCCCACCAAAAAAAAAAAAAAGTCTCAGATAATCAGAGTATGGGCAGAGTCCCGCTCATCTGTTCGTCACCTCATGTAAACAAAAGTTTAGTGTAAACATAAACAAAGCCAGTGCGGGAACAGCGCATTGCTCATCAGTCAAAAGAAAAGTTAAATATTACTTGCGCTGTGAAACCTACGGAAGGGCATTGCATTCAACCATGAAAATATTTTTTTGGAGCTTATGTAGTAAAAACGTGATAATTATGTAGTAAAAACGTGATAATTATGTAGTAAAAACGTGATACTAAGTAGTAAAAACGTGATACTAAGTAGTAATAACGTGATACTATGTAGTAAAAACGTGATACTATGTAGTAAAAACGTGATAATTATGTAGTAAAAACGTGATACTAAGTAGTAAAAACGTGATACTATGTAGTGAAAACGTGATACTATGTAGTAAAAACGTGATAATTATGTAGTAAAAACGTGATACTAAGTAGTAAAAACGTGATACTTATGTAGTTAAAATGCGATAATAATTCAGGAGGAGCGTTTCCTTTAAATAGAGTAGACCTGCAGACTTCCACATATATCAGATGGGACAATGGTTAAGGCCGCTGCCTTTCATGCAGATGACGCAGGTTCGAGTCCAACCTGGTCTGACTGATTTTTTTTTTTTCTTCTTTGGATTATTTATATAATAATATTTATGCTGAAAATACTTTGCTTATCAGCGTGATTGGGGTGTAATGTGGTTAAGTGACGTCTTAATTTATTAGGCTTCATGCTGTCCGCTGCTAATATTTTAAGACATAACAGACACACCGGTCTTTCCTCATCTCCCACCTTCGTCACAGTGAAGCCAAGGCTAAATACGCTTTCTTATTATCTTCGTCTGTCTTCGCCTTTCTTTTCATCCCTGTTAAATATTTCTCCATGCTGTATCTTCACTGCACTTTCTAAAACTTCTCATGCGCTGCTGTGGCTTCTTACTCTGTGAAAAAACTTCTGTGCGCTCAGTCTGACAATAACAGCGCCACTGCCCCTACTGGCGCGGATGTGTAATTACACTTACCATTTCATACAGTTCAATACAGTATTACAAACCTATCAAAAGTAATGGCAAAAGACTGAAAATAGTTTATATATTTACAATAAATGCATGTACAAATAAGCTAACAGGGAGTGCCTGTATGTTGTTGTTTTTTTAATTTCGTTTTACGCAAGTTGAAGCAGTTGAAAGACTTCCTTAAAATTTGTTTACAGAACTCCTTTGTTTTTTTTTATTTTTTTTTTACAGAGATTCTTTATTGTTGTTCGCAATGGGATGTGTGCAGTGCAGCGAGATTATCACAGGGTCCCAATTACATAAAACAATAAAATGTAATAGAAAAACTGTAACATATAAGATATGAACTAAGTTAAATTTTCCTTATATAGGCACTAACAGCATAGAAACATCACATGAATAGCAGTACAATCATGAGTTTGTATGAGCTAGCAGGTGTGCACGAACGAACACAGCAACATGAACAGATCAGCAGCAACTTCGTGATTATTCACAGCAATGATTGATTACCCTTAGTTGACCTACATGTTTACAAGCGTACTGCTTCTTGGGAGACCTTCACAAGATGTTCCTGCCCGCCAATCGGATGTGGGCCCCACATCCAAAAAATAAAAAAAAATAAAAAAACCAAAGGAGTTCTGTAAACAAATTTTAAGCCCTAAAGCTGAAGTCTTTCAACTGCTTCAACTTGCGTAAAACGAAATTAAAAAAACAACAACATACAGGCACTCCCTGTTAGCTTATTTGTACATGCATTTATTGTAAATATATAAACTATTTTCAGTCTTTTGCCATTACTTTTGATTGGTTTGTAATACTGTATTGAACTGTATGAAATGGTAAGTGTAATTACACATCCGCGCCAGTAGGGGCAGTGGCGCTGTTATTGTCAGACTGAGCGCACAGAATAGTTTTTTCACAGAGTAAGAAGCCACAGCAGCGCATGAGAAGTTTTAGAAAGTGCAGTGAAGATACAGCATGGAGAAATATTTAACAGGGATGAAAAGAAAGGCGAAGACAGACGAAGATAATAAGAAAGCATATTTAGCCTTGGCTTCACTGTGACGAAGGTGGGAGATGAGGAAAGACCGGTGTGTCTGTTATGTCTTAAAATATTAGCAGCGGACAGCATGAAGCCTAATAAATTAAGACGTCACTTAACCACATTACACCCCAATCACGCTGATAAGCAAAGTATTTTCAGCATAAATATTATTATATAAATAATCCAAAGAAGAAAAAAAAAATCAGTCAGACCAGGTTGGACTCGAACCTGCGTCATCTGCATGAAAGGCAGCGGCCTTAACCATTGTCCCATCTGATATATGTGGAAGTCTGCAGGTCTACTCTATTTAAAGGAAACGCTCCTCCTGAATTATTATCGCATTTTAACTACATAAGTATCACGTTTTTACTACTTAGTACACATGTGTCAAACTCTTGGCCCGCGGGCCAGATGTGGCCCGCCATGTCATTTTATCTGGCCCGCGAGAGCTTAATTAAAAAGTTTTGAGTGTCTAAAAATTAATACGAGCGAGTTTTGACCAAAAACTACATTTCCCACAATGCCTTTCGACTACGGCAGCCCCACTATGCCTTTCGACAACGGTTTTCCCACAATGCCTTTCGACTACGGTAGCCGAGGCAGTGTTTCTACCTTCATGCCAACGAGTGGAATTGAGATATAAATAATGATCCCAACATGTCCAGAAAGAGAAAAGTTGATGCAGACGGAAGTTTCAAGAAAGATGGGAAGGCGAATACTTGTTTGTGCTTCCAGGAGAAAGACCGGTATGTCTTTTGTGTTACGAGGCGGTGTCGGTTTTGAAACCAAACACGGAGCTAAGTACGCTAAAGCTAGCCTTCAAGAAAAGCAACACATTCTGCCAAGAATTAAAAGGCAAACTGCGGTCGCAGCAGAGTTTGTTCATGAAACCCACAGCCAAAAACGAGGCTGCAGTGAAAGCTAGCTTCAAAGTGGCTGTGTGACTTTGCTGTGTTGTGCGACATAACCGACCATCTCGCCCAGCTGAATCAGAAGCTGCAGGGACGCAAACAAGTCATCACGCAGATGTCCGACGCGATCACGGCTTTCCTGCGAAAATTGGACTTATGGATGTGGCAAGTGAAACAGGACAATCTTGTCCACTTTCCTGTTTGTCAGGTTAGCATTTTCTTAAAATTTAATTCAAATATATCCTGATGCATTCTCAATAATCCAGGTAGAAAAATCTAAAAAAGCTAAGTGTGGTCCTCTGGACATTCAAAAAAACAAAACAAAAAACAGGTGATTATTTCAGCCACCTAAAATAATATGTTCCCCTTCCTTGGATGGTTTCTTTTCACAAAGATGGCCTCTTTTACTCGTCTCTCAAACCATTGTTCCTCTCTATCAAGGATGTGAACATCTTCATCCCTGAAAGATGAAGTTTTGTTTTGTTTTTTAAATGTCCAGAGGACCAGACTTAGCTTTTTTAGATTAATTAAAATATAATAAAATGTAATTCAACAAAGAAGAAGAACATTTCAACTGTGTGCAATTTAATGATTGTGCTTGCATTTTGTTTTGTGTTTATCATTTTCAGAACATGATCAATCATAGAGAGAGAATCCACTTGGTGTGTTCAAGGACAGGCAGCATCTCCTCATCAAAGACTAACCAAACAACTTGAGTACGGTAATATAGTTGTGAACTGAGTCAACCTTTATTTTGGTATGTGTATGCACACAAATTGTTGTCATTCACAGTTGGATGCAAGGCTGTGTGTAGCCTTTTTGGGTGAGATGCTACATGTGTCATACATGTTCTTTGCAGCTCAGTTTTATGTTTTTTTTTAATTAACTTGGACAATTTCATCCTTCATTAATGGAGTTATGTGGGTTTTCATAAGCTGACAAATTTTAAAAGGATTTATGTTAGAGCAACAAGCAAACAGATGTTTTCTATGCAACTGTAATTGTCAGTTGAATAAGTTATAATAAATGAGTTATTCAACATTAAGGAGTACGGTAGTTACATTTATTTTACATTACATTAGATTACATTTAGTAAGTTACATCTGGCCCTTCAAGGTCAGCCATTATGCCGATGTGGCCCTCGGTGAAAACGAGTTTGACACCCCTGACTTAGTATCACGTTTTTACTACATAATTATCACGTTTTTACTACATAGTATCACGTTTTCACTACATAGTATCACGTTTTTACTACTTAGTATCACGTTTTTACTACATAATTATCACGTTTTTACTACATAGTATCACGTTTTTACTACATAGTATCACGTTATTACTACTTAGTATCACGTTTTCACTACATAGTATCACGTTTTTACTACTTAGTATCACGTTTTTACTACATAATTATCACGTTTTTACTACATAATTATCACGTTTTTACTACATAAGCTCCAAAAAAATATTTTCATGGTTGAATGCAATGCCCTTCCGTAGAAACCTGAGGTAACTCCTGTCTAACTTTTAGAAAAAAAACTAACTTTTAAACTAGGGCTCCAGTATCATAAAAGGGGGAAAAAAAATAAAAAAAATGTATAAGCACCTCACAAAATAGTTTAAAAGTATGCAAGGCCAAAAATGTATACACATAAATGTGTACCGGTAATCACGCACACATATACAAACATAAAGTTAAATTAATCCTAATCTCAAATTAATAGGCTCTGTGCACAAGTGTCGTAAATCACTTGCGCATTGACAGGAAGCCGGCTTCCCAGCTTCCGGTCTAGCCCCGTTCTCTGTTTACACGAGCTGCCCAAGACACAAGTATCAGCTATGTTCATCGTATCGTTGATGTCTGGTCCCCTGCTCCGACAATAAGGGATTTAAATTGCATATCTCAAGTTTCCTGCACAACTATGAGGGTAAGTAACGTTAGTTTAATCGCGTTGTGTTGTTGCTACCTGTTAGCGGCTAACGTTAGCCTATTAGCAACGCGATCTTTTTTTTGTAAACTCACATTATAGAAACAGCTTTTCCACACTTAAACAAAACGGCTCATATTTTGTGATCCTTCTACAAACATGCTGCTCTTCTCAGTTTCATGCAAAAATCAGGAGACAGCTGTGAAGCTGTTGTCAGGACTCTGTCAGGTCCATGAAGAAAGCTGAAAAACCTCACCGTAGGGTGAAGCTAGGATTGTTCAGATGACAGTTTTAAGATTGCTGGTTCAGTAACCCCACGTTCCTGTTGTTAATGGGGATTTAGCTAAGATGGTAATTAAATGTCAGTGTGAGTCAATCTAGTACATTCAGCTACATGTTTACATTCTTGGTCTAATTATTTTGACCTCGTGTGTTTTTATGCAGCTCTCAGAAACTAAAGTCTTCACTCCCTCATGTGCACCTGCTGCTGAGAACCATATCACACCTGGGCAAAGGTAATGTTTTCTCCATAGAGACTTGATTTTACTTCAATTTTTATTGATTTTACCTGTTTAACTTGTCATTTTATTGTATATTAAATTGAGTTTTTAGTTCACTGTGTGTTAGTGTACTGACATGTAAATACTGTACACACTAATCTAGGTTCTGCACAAGATTCATATATCTCGCCTCTTTGCTGCAGAAGCCTGGTGTTGGAGGAGAACCACCTTCCTCCGCTTCCACACAGAGTCTGGTCTTCACCAACTCCCACCATAACCAGCAGCCGCCCCCGAGCTGCAGCACAAGATTTTGATGGCCGCTACAGTGACACACAAGTTATCCTGGACTGTACAGAACTACGGTGTCAAACACCTTCATCCCTGCTCCTCCAGAGTAAAAAGTCTTCTCTTTGGTCAGGAAATGGAGATATGAAGTTTGACAGAAAAGCTGATGGCACAGTCTTGAAGAAAAACAAAATGCTGTCATTTACTTATATTGACATTGTCTTACATTTGTAAGTAGATATTCTTGATGGAAACATGTTGTACTGTTTTCTTTGGAGGTAAATAAAAATAAATGTCACATTTTTGTAAGTGCAGTACCTAAACATTTTATTGACCACTGTATTTTGGTATGTGGATATCTTTTAAATTAATTTTGTTATTGTACCTATGTAAAATAAAAATAAAGTTTTTTGAGAGGTCCAACTTTGAAAAACCTTGTTTATTTGATAGTGTCAAAAACAGGGTAAAGTTAAACAAACATATTAATCAAATGCCTTAAATGAAAATTACAGATATATTATCCATTCAATTGGATTTTTTTTAAATTATTGTTAGTCTTGTTTTATAGCCACAGTAACAACAACACAATATCCTCTGTATTTCAATATTTGAACACTTTAATTGTGAAATAGAAGGTCAAGATTTTGCAGGTAAGAAATCATATGCTAAAAACCTTTAAAATAAAGCTTTTATTGATTTATGGAATCTGCTACGAAGTAGGTAAACAGATTAATGAGGGCTGAAAATTTTACAAAAAAAATCTTGTAATTGCTTTGACTGATAAGGTATTTAGCAGCAGCCAGAACCAGGCCAGCCTGTGCTGATGTGTTGGGGCGCAGACGACGCTGAAGAAGGGCTGCTTGTTGAGATGGACGTGCCAGAGGCAAGGAGGGGCCGGAGTGTCTCTGAACCAGCTGGCTCAGCACAAGGCTCTGGCTGCAGGCCAAAGTCACCTGCAAACACACACACAATAATTAAATCTATATCACGCACATACATTCAAACAAGACTGCACAGATACTGATGAACTTACGGCTGAACTGTGACGACAGAGAGGTGGTGTTAAATTCAGAAACCTTCATGTCCCCGCTGGAGGAGGATGGTGGAGGTACAGGTGCTCCCAAACCTGGCAGTCGACCAATGGAGGTGTTGCTTCCTAGGGTGCTAACAGGAGGAGCAGTCTGGGAGTGAAGACTTTAGTTTCTGAGAGCTGCATAAAAACACACGAGGTCAAAATAATTAGACCAAGAATGTAAACATGTAGCTGAATGTACTAGATTGACTCACACTGACATTTAATTACCATCTTAGCTAAATCCCCATTAACAACAGGAACGTGGGGTTACTGAACCAGCAATCTTAAAACTGTCATCTGAACAATCCTAGCTTCACCCTACGGTGAGGTTTTTCAGCTTTCTTCATGGACCTGACACAGAGTCCTGACAACAACTTCACCTGTCTCCTGATTTTTGCATGAAACTGAGAAGAGCAGCATGTTAGAAGGATCACAAAATGTGAGCCGTTTTGTTTAAGTGTGGAAAAGCTGTTTCTATAACGTGAGTACACAAAAAAAAGATCGCGTTGCTAATAGGCTAACGTTAGCCGCTAACAGGTAGCAACAACACAACGCGATCAAACTAACGTTACTTACCCTCATAGTTGTGCAGGAAACTTGAGATATGCAATTTAAATCCCTTATTACGTTTGCTTGTCGGAGCAGGGGACCAGACATCAACGATACGATGAACATAGCTGATACTTGTGTCTTGGGCAGCTCTTGTAAACAGAGAACGGGGCTAGACCGGAAGCTGGGAAGCCGGCTTCCTGTCAATGCGCAAGTGATTTACGGCACTTGTGCACAGAGCCTATGCTTTCTCTAGATCCACAGACTCTTCATCTGCTTCAGACCAGTCATTTTCTCAAAGCAAACATTGTGTTTCTGTTGCTCTCTGATCACCACCTTGCTCTGCTCTTCAGCTGACTTCAGCAACTCTTCCCCGTACTGTCACGACTCTGCAGCTGTATCGCGCTGTAGTCACCACAGCTCTGCACACCACCCTTGCTTTTTCAAAACTGGTACCAGTACACTTTTGTACACAATTCTCCTTTCATTCATTCATTCAACCTTTATTTATACAGGCTAGCCTCGTTGAGTCACGGGGACTCATTTACAAGAGGGACCTGTCTCACTCACACCAAACAACCATCCACTCTCACACTCACACCTAGGGTCAATTTAGAGTCACCAATCAGCCTAACAAGCATGTTTTTTGGTCTGTGGGAGGAAACCGGAGTACCCGGAGGAAACCCACGCATGCACGGGGAGAACATGCAAACTCCACCCAGAAAGGCCCCGGACCGGGATTTGAACCGGCAACCTTCTCGCTGAGAGGCAGCAGCTCTACCAGTTGTGCCACCGTGCTGCAACAATAGATAAATAATCTGTTTAGAAACTGACTTCCTTTTCTCCTAGACATCTTCATACCTTTCACCACTTTTTTTTCATAGCTGCCTCCACTTCCTCCACACTAATCCTTTGCACTTCCTGTTTCACTACCTTTGATCTTTCTTTCATCTTTTCTTTCTCATTTCCTTCATCGACTCCTCAAAGTAGTAAATATCCTGGTTGGTTCAGTTTGTATGTGAAGGTTTGCTGTTATAATTTTTTTAGTCTTCTGCTTTTCTACTTCTTTTTAACCACTGGTACTCTAATCATTTTTATCCAGTGCTGTATTATTGTCTATTTCTGAAGAAAAAAAGTTTACAGTCTGAGGCTCTTCTTCACCTACATCATGACATAAAACCTCATTTCTTCTCCATTAGCTCTTGAAGTTGAGTCTTTTCTTTGAGCAGCTATTCACACATTGTTTATTGATTTATTTATGTATCTCCTGTCACCAAAAGGCAATGGGAAATTATTATGTTTATGTCTGTGTCAGTGTCTGTTCTCAGGAACACCTGGACCAATTTACCAGGTACGGTAAATAACATTAGCACAAAGTCAGCCTGATTCAAGATGACTGACTGCCATAAATAAAAATATAAAAATGATATAAACTCAAATTTTCTACAGATATTGATCTAAATTTTAATGTGTAATAGCTGAAGGTCATCTCCAACATTTATTCTGATTGCAAACAGATTGTAGGGATGCACCGGTCCACTTTTTTTAACTTCAGATCCGATACGATACTTGATGTTTAGTATCAGTCGATACCGATACGATCCCGATTTGATACAGATTAAAGCCCCCAGTATACCTCTGCGTACGTCCGTACGCGCGTACTGTACGCAGAGAGTTCAGACATCATACTCGAGCGTCCACCCTGAGCAGCTGCAGTGCAACTCCACAAACATGGAGCGTTTACCTACGGGACAAATTGAGGTCGCTGATTGGTCATTTGCTGACACGCCTACTGAATTGATTGACAGGTTGGGGGGAAGAAAGGCGAGAGCTGGCAGCTCCAGCTGCAGCGGTGTTCTGTGTTTATGTGTTGTTAATTCTAGGGGTGCAGGAAAAAAAATCGATTTTTTAAAAAGAATCTAGATTCTTAGTCCTGGCGATTCAGAATCGATTCTAAAAGCTCCAAAATCGATTTAAAAACGTGTTTAATTTTATATTTTTTCCACTCCTACTCCTTCGGCTGCCATAGAATTTTGGCCGTGTAGGCCACCGTACAGCAAGCTAGTTAGCCAGCTCCCTTATCTGAATGGAGCCTGCTAGCATGAAGGAGGGAGGAGGGAGACAGCACGATTCAACTTGCTCCTTCGTCTTTAAAAATCATTTCAGATCCTACAATGTTCTGGGGGAAGACAGAGCTTAACAAGAGAACGGTTGTTTGCAAGAAGTGTAAGATAAAATTACAGTACAGTATTTTGGAAATATGATAAAATGCGCAGAAGATGAAAGCAGCCGACCAGCGAACTCTGCTGCAAAGATTTCTCTCCATCTCCTGTTATATCACAAAGGATTTACGAGCAGACAGCTCAGTGGTAGTTGGGGGGTTTAGTTTTATTTTTAATACTCTGGAAGCAACGTACTGTACATTATTCCTTAATGTAGATAAAGCTCCACACAGCTCCAGCATGAAACAAAAATAACGTGAGAGAAGTTCTGATGCAGCTCAAAGGTAACTTGTTTTCTCATATTATACTAAAACTTATAAACAAGTTGTACAACAAACTTAATGTAGTTTGTCTTTTAACAAGTTGGAGAGGCCAGATGAGACACATCTCCTGGAGCCAGTTCTAAATGATACAATTCATGTTTATAAATTACAGTTCAGAAGAGATTTTGTGTAAACTTGCACAGGTTTTGTAAATGTGTTTAATATTTACTAAATATGAATCAATACTTTAAAAAAAAAAACTGAAGTCTGTATTTTATTTTGAGTTAAAGGTTAATGCACTATGGTAGGCTGAAGTCTGTTTACTTTTTATTTATATATATATATATATATATACTATATATATATATATATATATTTTGTCTATGATGGACTGGAGACCTGTCCAGGTGTCCCCCGCCTCTCGCACAGTGATGGCTGGACATGGACACCAGTGACCCCCGTGACTCTTAAAGGAAGAAGTGGGTAAAGATGATGGATGGATGAATTATTTGTTCCTAGATTTTTCTTTTTCTTTTATTGTTTTAGAGAAGTCCAGGCAACTAAGCTAACCTAATACTGGTAATTTAAGTTACAGAATTTAATGCATTCCTGTATAATTTGTTCCTATTTTTGGTATAAATATCAAATGATGCAAAAAATTTGATACAGTACAGAACCTAAAATTATTGTTTTAAATAAATGTTCTATTTGTTTACATTGTTGTTTAATATTCTCAGTTTAAAATTATTGTTTTAAATAAATGTTCCATTTGTTTACATTGTTGTTTATTCTTTTCAGCTTGTCAGTTACAAAACTGAAACTAAATTTATGACCATTTTAATAGAAAAATTGTTTCTGAATCAAAAATCGTTTCTGAATCGAAAAATTGATTTTGATTTGAATTGTGACACCAAAAATCGGAATCGAATCGATTCTCCAGACACTGAGAGATTTGCACCCCTACAAGCAAACATGTCCACTTTCTGTTTAAATGTTGAGCGGTAATGCTGATGCCCATGTGTTTTTACAGTCAGAGTTGTTGATAATGTTATGGCTCGTTGGTTGTATTAACAGGAAATTATCTAAATGAAATCATCTCTGAGTGAAAAAGTTGAAGTTGAAACAAAAACGAAATAAGGGTTTAATTTTTACCGTGCTATACTGGGGAAACAAAGTCCAAATTCCTTTGCCAGAAGGCTCACAGTTTGAACAAAGGCAGTTTGCAGTCAACTTTTCTTTTTTTTTTCCGAGCCCCACCTAAACCTGATCAACCAGAAAGTCGAACAATGGATACTTCTCAAAATACTGTGAGGTACTTTTTAAAGTGGATTTTTAAAAGTTGTTTTTAAAACTCTGCTCAGAACAGACTGATAAATGTGTTTTAATTGAGCTAATGTTTGAGAAATAACCAGCGATGTTCAGCATAAGATTTTTATTTTTGACGCCATTTAAAGGGATGGAAACAGTGTGGTAATAATGTGAAATCAAAAATGGATGAGATCAGAGTTGTAAACAAAAACATGTTTATTTACAGTGCATTTGTGACACAGTGTATCTCAAAAATATGATTAATAAAATAAAATCCACTTGACTGGAAAGTAAGTAGACATATTTATGCATTTGAAAAGTTTTAAAAGTGTAATATGCTATGAGGAAAGCTCACTAATATCCATACAAAAGCCAACAACTACAAATAAAAGTACTGTAAGTAACATTGACAATGACATTTCTCTTTGAGGTGCCGTTCTTCTCTTGCTTCAATCAAATCGGGGGGTACGTTTTCACCAGCGTGACCAAGTAGCACCAGTTCATGTGTCCCAGTTAACGTGTCGGCGCTGTTTCAGACGTAGTCTTTCCCAGAGGTTGGTGCTGAGATGTTGGATCTGGCAGCTGTGTACTTTGCGGCGTATCCATTTTCATCCTTGCGTGGGCAGTTGCAGCAGAGCATTCCTCCTCCGATCAGCATCAAAGCAGCCGCACCCCACCCGATGTAAAGCGAAGCGCCCAGCTCTCGCCGCTGAGCGTCGGTCAACATGGGGTTGTAAAAGTCCCGTATGATGGTTTGGGCCGTCCAGCAGACGGGCACGAGGCAGAGGACCGCGGCTATGATGAACACAACCCCCGCCGCGACGCCCACCTTCATCTTTGACGCTTTATCCTCCACGCAGTTGGTGCAGTTGCCACCAGCCACGGCGAGCAGGATGGCCATGATGCCCACCACTATGGCAACAACGATGAGGGCCCGGGCGGCCTGGAGGTCAGTGCTGAGGGCCAGCATGGAGTCGTAGACCTTACACTGCATCTGGCCGGTGCTCTGGACCACACAGTTCATCCAGATGCCCTCCCAGATGGTTTGCGAGGTCACGATGTTGCTGCCGATGAAAGCAGTGACCTTCCACATGGGAAGGGCACAAACAACAATGGTGCCGATCCAGCCTACGATCCCCAGGGCAGTGCCCAGGATTTGAAACCCAGCAGACACCATCGTCAACGGATGATTTGCTCTCTGAGGTGAACTTTCTTGCCCTTTTAGTCTCAAAGGTCCTCTTTGTGCGCTGTGGCTCTTCTGCTGGAGCAACTCCGGCCGTGCGCCTTCTCCTGTTTCCTGGTAGTCTGATGAGTTTGCCGAGTGGGGGAGGATTCGGAGGAAAGCAGGTGCATATGTAGGAGGAGTAGTGGAGGAAAAACAACACACCCTCTTCAGTACAGTGCAGGTCCTCCCCCCACCATACCTCCTCAAGCCTGTTTACCTCACCCCAGTGACTCTTTCTTCTTTAGATTGTCAAAGAAAATGTAAAAACTTTATTTATATTGACAATCAAACTCAAACTCCACCATAGTACGGTATAAATGTTAAAATTTGATGAAACCAGAGTGTTATATTGTTCATCACCCCCTGCACACACACACTTACACAGTTTCACCTGAATAAGCAGGTGGGTGGAGTCCTTCACAGATGGGTGAGGTGACCCAGTGTGTTTAAAATTACAAATCCATTGTGTCACCGTCACCAAATATGGTTGTGTGTCCGGGGATGCTGTGTTCAGAAACTCTGAGTTCACAATAGGTTGAATTGTTGTCACACAGACATCTAGAAACTATGAACTTGGGAGGGAGTTACATCACAGTGTTACTAGAAGTTGGACTGCAGGCACACTAATCTTAAGATCAGGTTTTCAACAGTCTCTCTGATTTTGATTTAAGCAAGTAAATAATTTAAGTCATCAAGTGTGACTCACACTGTGTCAATTTAAAAGCAAGAAAAAGTTGTGAAAATGTACAATTAAAAGCATCAACACTTCAGAACTGTCACTTGGTTAGTTCTCAAACATTCACCAAGAATATTCAATAAATTTGGAATAAAAATAGAATAAAAGATGACACTCATAAACGGGCCAGTAAAATCTATGACTTTTTTTTTTTTTTTTTGCACTAGTTGGAGTCTTGATGTCACCTGTCAATCAACCCAGCAGGCTTGTCAGCAACTGACCAATCAGCAACCTCAGACAGTTTCACAGGTTGTACACTTCACTCAGATCTAACCGCCTGCTCTTAGTGAATAATTTACTTTCAACACTATTTGAAGCACAGTCACAACAAAAGTTGAGTACAGTGTCATGAGTGGATGTTGCTCAGCATGACTCCTTTAGTTAAATAAAACAAGTTATTCATCGCCCACGGAATGAAAGCTGTGTCTGTGGAGAGTGTTGTTGTCTGTTGGCAAAATATGTCATGAACCGAAGAAGAGATTTATTGAAATGATCAAGAATTAACCACAACTACTTAACATTTGGAGTCCCCTTGATTCAGGATGGCCACCACAGCTAAACAACCCTGGCAAACACTAAAATAGCTACATCTTAATAAATTTTACAGATGTTCAGCGAAAATTTGGTATATACATATATATGGTAAATGGTAAATGGAGCTTATTTATATAGCGCTTTCCAGCCCCCTGTGAGGAGCCCCAAAGCACTTTACAATACCAGCCATCCACCCATTCATTCAGACATTCATACACCGGTAATGGTAGCCTGCCTTGCAAGGCGCCATCCAGACCTACCGGGAGCAACTCGGGGTTAAGTGTCTTGCCCAGGGACACAACGACACATGGTGGGCGGATGCGGGATCCTGAGACCCGTCCAGGGTGTACTCTCCGCCCCTCACACTGTGATTGCTGGACATGGGCACCGGCGACCCCTGTGACCCAAAATGGAAGAAGCGGGTAAAAGATAATGGGTGGATGGATGGGCTGTCTTAAATAATGATCTTATTGGATGTTAAGTCAATTGAATATCAAATTAATAAAACCTAAAATAAAAATATCCTGATGCGTAATTATAATTGAGGTAGATAAATCTAACAAGATTAAGAATTAGGAATCCGTCCAGAGGACCTGACTTAACCTTGTTAGATAAAATAAAAACAGGCCTTTTTTAAAACCACAACTTAACACAGTTTTCTTATTTCCTGGTGGATTTTTATGTTTTTGTTCACTTGATTGACAGAATAACACCATTTCTGCAGATGCGAATTAGCTTTTGCTATAATCTGGTATGGCGCATCAAATGGTGACATTTATGTTTGATTTGTACATTGTCCCTTAATAAATGAAGTTCATTAAATCATTCATTCATTTAGCTTTGATGTAATTTTTGTGGTGATTATCAATTAAATTTACAAGAAGCTGGGTTTATGCTTTAGGGCCCAAACTGAGCATACACATTAAACATAAATGTAATTTTTTTTTAGATCACGTACATTAACATTGTGGACTGTTGGCACAGAGGTTAGGGAAGGTGAGCCTGTGATTGGAAGATCACTGGTTTGATCCCCCGGATGGACAGCATCAAAATGTGGGTGTGAAAGCTGAAGCACCCACACCTGCCGCCCCCTCATTTGCCCCACTCTGCAAGGCTCGAGCAAGGCCAACAACCATCTGCTCCCCCGGGCACCCTATATAGCAGCTCTCTGCTCCACACAGGGGGCTGTGGTAGCTCAGTGGTCTGTGGTTGTGTCAAGAAGGGCATCTGGGATACAAACAATTGCCAAGTCTTTGTGTGAGTTATCCAATCATTCTCAGTCAGGTGATCTGGAAAGTTTCTTTTTTGTAGAGACGTTTCGCCCTCTATCCTGAGGGCTTCAACAGGCTGAAGAGTTCCAAGTAAACTGTTTCTCCACCAAGCAGTAAAGTCCTTAAGTGGACCAACCAGGTAGCTGGAGATAAGATGGTTTCTGGGGGCTGTCCTGTCCGCCGTGGACTCCTCCCAGGCGGGCAGCCACAGCCTTGGGATAGAGGGCAAAATGTCTCTACAAAAAAAGAAACTGTCCAGATGGCTTGACTGAGCATCATTGGATTTGGTACCTGGATGATTGAGCATGAACTTTGTGAGTTAGTTCCCTTATCAGTCAGTCACTCGGTGCAACCCTATTGCTATGGGAAATTGCGCCCCCGCGCAATTACCTGAAAGAATACATTCACGCCTTTATGACAGGGGGCGTCAGCGTCACCCCAGAGACCCTGCCCTCTGGGTACTTAAGGTGCGGACGCCCATCCTACTTTCTCTTTTTGCCCTTCACCTCACTAAAACCTGAACTTCGTGGAACTTCTCTGTTGTAACATCGCTCGACTAGAGGTGAGCTTGCTCCCTACGCTGAGCGCACAGAGAAATTTCCTGTGTTGCTGGGCTGGCGAAAGCTAGTCCAGCGTTTTCTACTTAACCTCAAAGCTTTTCTTCTCTCTCCGCAGCTGCTTCGCTCGACTGCGCTAACTGCGTCACAACGCTCCCTGCTAACAAGTAGCAGGCTAGCCAGCGAAAGCAATGCGACGGAGAGGACATCTTCAAACAAAGGAAAATTAGGAACAACCTCGACACTTCTCGAACATGGCCCCCGAGAAGGGAAAACGGAAGACAAAGATTCCGAAGAAAACCAGCAGGATGGCGAGCCCTCGCTCGCGCTCCTGCCCCAGCGGCTGTGGCTAATCCCTGTTGGCGACGAACACCCACGAGGCCTGTCCCGTCTGCCTGGGTCTTCTGCACGTGAGAACAGCGCTGGGATCCCCCGACTCCTGCCCACACTGCAGCCGGATGCCGGCGGTCGTGAGAAAGCGCTGTGCGGACGCACTGACCAAAGCCATGGAAAAGGCTGCGGTACGGAAGGCCACAGGCCCAACAGAACCACTCGCTCCCGAACCGGAGCTCGAGAACACAGACCTGGAATGCAGCGGTCAGGTCGGGGGAGAACACGGTTTGGACACGTTGGTCCCGGTCGAGGACTCGACACCCGAAGTGTCTGACCAGGACGCCGAGTACAGTTACGAGGGGGAAAGTGTGGATTCCTCCCAAAACCTGGCACAAGTACTGCCGGAAGTGGACGCGTCGGTCCCTGCTATGTTCGCCTTGTGCCATAGGGTCGCGGACGCACTGCAGGTCGTGTGGCCAGACCCCACACCTGGCCAACAGGTTACGAGGCTGGCGGGAAATTATTTCTACATGAAACAGCAGCCGACGACGAGGTAGCGAATGCCCATCTTTCCGGATTTCCTGATGGAGCTCACGCGCTCCTGGGCTGAACCCGGAGCTCCCATGACGCTGCCGCTCTCTCGGTTCCTGGATGTCGCCGGGATGGAGGCAGCAGGACTCGCCAGCGCCTCGCAGATAGAGGAGACCCTGGTGGCTCATCTGGCTCCCGCAACAGCGGGTGCAAACCCAGCACTGCCCAGCAAGGCCTGCCGCGCTTCGGAGAAACAGCTCAATAAGGGCTACCGGGCTCAGGGCTTTGCGGCTTGTGCGATGAATGCTTCAACCATGATGCAGGCGTATCTGGCAGAAAAGCTGCAGGAGTTCCAGGTAACAACAAATGAACTGGCCGCAGTAGAGGCCCTGGAGGAGGCCCGCAGGGCCTCTGACTTCGTGCTCCGCATGATGGGGACAATAGCCATCACACAGGGCAGAGCAATGGCAGAAATGGTTGTCGCTCAGCGCCACCTGTGGATGACTTTAACGGACCTCCCGGAAGGCCAGAGGTACCTTTTTCTTCAACACCCGATCGAGCCGACAGGTCTCTTCGGAGGAGCTCTGGAATGCATACAGGCCAGGCTGGAGCAAAGGCGTAAACAGGCGGAAGCCCTCCGTGAGGGGCTGCCAAGGAAAAGTTTTGCCTCCCCAGGGAGGCCATACGTCGCCCTCCGCAGAAGAGACCTGCTGGCGACGGAGAGCCTTTTCAGCGCCAGGCGGCTCAGCCTAGGACCTCTTCAATGAACCCAGGTGGGAAGCAGATTTGGGCCTGATGAAACAGGACAAATTCATAATTTTACAGGTTTGCTCGCCCAAGTGGTACGGGAACCAAACTCTTTGAGCCCAGACTTCATTTGTAAAACGTTACGAGGAGCTGGTGACATGTGTGTGTGCACTAAACATGACTCATCTACTGTATGTGTAATAAAAACAAGCACTTGTTCATCCATACACAAAAATAAAAGTACCAAAGCACAGACTGCCCTGGTTCTTGACTCGAGCCCCACCTTTGTGAAACACAAACTACTAGGTCAGACTATGAACTGCAGTAGGACGCACAAGTTCTGCCTGAGACAGTCAGACCTCGCGACGTCCTCTGTTGGGCAGACCAGCTTGCTCGGGAGCACGCGAGAGGGGTCAAAGGCCACCCCTCCCGCACACACACAAAACAAACAACAGATAAACATCCCTTCCAGGCTCACGGCGCATGCGCAGGCTTGGAGGGCGTGTCTGCCAAACGAATGGATCATGACGACGGTGCGTCATGGGCTCAGGCTGCAGTTCCTCAAAGGACCGCCCCCCTTCACGGGGATGCTGCAGTCGAATATCAACCCAGTACGCGCACACGTGCTGAGGGAGGAAGTATCAACGATGCTACAGAAAGGAGTAATAAGTATTGTCCCGAAACACAAACTACGCTCCGGTCACTACAGCAAGTACTTCCTGGTGCCCAAAAGAGATCAGTTCCTGAGGCCGATCCTCAATCTCAGGACGCTGAACAAGAGAATAAGAACATTTAAGTTCAAGATGCTCACACTGCAGCAGCTGAAAGTACAGTAGAAGATGAAACATTAAAAATGCGTTGACCAACCAGGATTTGCACATTGTGTAATAGTGTAGTCCATCAAGAAGAGTTGAAATTCATTCAAGGATAAAGCAGAACTTGAAAAAAAGATACCTCAAGTATTCAAAAGTAAACTTACCTCACACACAAAACTGTTCATTTTTAGAACATGCTTCAGCAAAAAACATTTAGATTTGTGGTTAAAAAACTTTTTTTTTTTACCATAATTTTAGATTTTTATTTTAAAACCGTTTCTGAAAAGTTCATACCTCTCAAATACATTTCTCTATGATGTGTTTAGAAATAATCATTCAATTTTGAACATCTGAGCTGAGGATTTAGTCGACAAATGGCAGCTACTTCAAACAACAGTGAGACTACACGCAGTCTGCATCATATTTTTTATTTTATTTTATTTTGTGAAGCAAGCTGATAAATATTAGAATACAGTTGTATATGGGGTGCCATTTGTAAAGTTGCACAGTCAAAAATTAACATCAATGTTTATGTTTTTGTTTTATTTAGCTTTTAATAAGAAAAAAAATTTAGTCATATTTTCACCATGTTATTCATTTATAAATGCCATAGTTCCCAATTAAACATTTAATTTACAAGATAAATATTTAGTGCACAAACTAAATATTTATCTTGTAAATTAAATATTTAATTAGTAAACTAAAAGTATAAATAAAATATTTAATTTGCACATAAATGTTTAGTTTACTAACTAAATATTTAATTTATACCTAAATATTTTGTTAGTAGACTAAATATTTAATTTACTAAATAAATATTTAGCTCAGACCCAAATATATATTTTACACACTAAACATTTAATTTCCAAAGAAATATTTAATTTGCTAACTAAATGTTTACCTCGGACCTAAATATTTAACTTGTTAGTTAAATGTTTAGTTTGTAAACTAAATATTTATCTTGTAAATTAAATATTTAGTTGGGAACTGTGACATTTATAAATGTATGAATAACATAATGAAAATATGACTTTAAAAAAATAATCCCTATTTTTTTCTTATTAAAAGCTAAACAAACCAAAACATCGATGTTAATTTTTGACTGTGCAACTTTACAAACTGCACCCATAGTTTTATATATGCACACTTTGAAGTTGGACTGAAAAGAAGTTTGTGAAACAGTCAACATGCAGCGCTTGTGTCTCAAACTAAAATTGAACATTTATCAAAGGAGCAAGTCTGACGTATGGAGAATAAAGTTGAAAAGAGTGAAAAGAATGTCTGAACTGAAGACTGAGGTCAAAGTTCAGAGACTTCTGTGAATCAAACTAAAAGCTGATTGTGTGACAAACTTGTGAACCTACAGGATTGCTTTGTCCACTGAAGATCAAATAAAAAAAGAGCTTAAACTTTATGACAAAAAAAAATCTAGTGGGGAGCTGGGACAAAGGGCCGTGCTTTGAATGAATTAAAGTTTATCTGACAAGTCCACAGCTTTGCAAAACTTTGCAACAGCTCACTCTGTTTTTCCACGCTTTCACCAAAGGGAGGCACCAGCTCCCGCTTTAAAAACATTTGTTTTATCTTACTGTGTCTGTGTGCATTTGGTGGAGTACATTCTTGATCCAAATCTACAGAAGAGTGATCCGTTTTGACCCAGAGGACAAAAAGGCAACATATAATTTTTAAAAAGCCATATAATGTTGGTTTAGACTTGTTCCGTTTAGTGTGTAGTTATTTTAATTAGAATCAGTTGCTGCAGAAAGTGTTACTTGTATAAAGTAAATTAGGATTTTGTTGTTGTTGAGGGAATGAGTATCAAAGTGAAGCATTTTTTTCTTTTTAAAAAGCTATCACTGCTGCTTCCATGTTCATAAACCTGACATGGCAGTCATTAAATGACGTCCCTGCCTCTTTTAGAGCACATTTAAGTGCTTAAACCCAAACAGTGCATGGTTATAGTCACCACTGACCCTCAATACCATTTGAGAAAAATCCCCCATTTCATAGAAAGAAACCATTTGAAATGGAAACAAGTGGATTCCAAACGAAACATATCCATCAAGGTGTTGAAAAATGTATGTATTGTATTTTGTTAAGATTGTTTAACTAAAGGGTGTAGCTTGTTCTCCGTGTGACGACAACAGTTTCAGTTAGATTTTCCCAATGCATCCTTATCTTGGTAAAGATTGTCAAGACTGAATCAGGAGAGTTTCTGCTGATGTTATGCACAGATCTAATGAATGTCTATTTTGTATAATCCGGTTTATTAGTTTTATGACATTAAAACCATGTAAAATTAAACAAAAGGACAAAGACTGCCCACCACCAATTGGAGTTACAACATCAGTTCATTGGATGAACATGATTTAGTTAAAAAGTAAATTTCAAACATATACTGTATCTGTTTGGGTTGCGACTAATGCTAGCCTGTATAAATAAAGGTTGAAAAATTGTGAACAACATTCGTGGGAAACTTCCAAAATGTCTCAAAACCTTGACAAGGCTACGTATTTGCACCTGAATGACAACCTTAGCTGGGAGCAACAACACCACCAGCCTGATCAAGAAAGCTCATCAGAGACTCTACTTCCTGGCAGCTGAGACGAGCTGGTCTGAGCAGCTCAGTCCTCACCTCCTTCTACAGGTGTGCAGTGGAGAGCATCCTGTGCTCCAGCATCAACGTGTGGCATGGAGGCTGCACAGCTGCAGAAAGAAAAGCTCTGCAGAGAGTGGTGAAGGCTGCACAGAAGACTGTTGGAGTCAGTCTCCCCACCATCACAGACATCTCCAGATGTAGGATGAGGGCCACCTGCATCATGAAGGACCCCACTCACCCAGCACACACACTTTTTGCCCTGCTCCCCTCAGGCAGGAGGTTAAGGAGCATAAGTGTAGAACCACTAGACCAGGGGCATCAAACTTGCACACAAAAGGGGCCTAAGTTAAGACCTTTTTCAAATTAAGGGCCAATTTCAGAAACCACTAACTCAAATCAGATACCTAACATGTTTTCTAGTTACAGATTTCTCAACAAGAGTTTGGTTGGTGTCATTTTATGTTCTCTGTTGTGCTTTCAAAATTATAATCAAAGATTACTGAAAAAAATAAAGAGATAGAAGTTTTTTACGTTTCACATATCAGCTTGGGGGCCAGATAAGATGTCAACGAGGGCCACATTTGGCCCCCGGGCCTTGAGTTTGACATATATGCACTGATGAAAAGCCTCTACGCTGAGGCTGTTAGACTCATGAATCATTAACCAGGATAATCAATGTGAAAAATCACATCATGTTGCTGCTGATCTATTTCATGTTGCTGTGTTCATACATGCTCATCTGCTCACACAGACTCATGTTCGTGCTGCTGTTCGACATATTGTTTTTATTGTTTTTATGCTATATGTGCTTAGCGTATATTTCGTTGATGTTTTTCTTAGTTCATATCTTATACCTTACAGTTTTTCTTTTACATTTTATTGTGGGATGTAACTGGGACCCTGAGTACACAATCTCGTTCCACCACATGTACCACATGTGGTGAATGACAATAAAGAAACTCTGACTCTTATTTTCTTCACACGAGTCACAGGGATTTGCTCCCATGTTGCAGGAATGTTGAACACGGTTAAATAATTCACGCCACACATTTTCTATCATAATAGTATCAGTTTTGTTGCAGGTGCCTGGAACCTGACTCAAACTTTCTCAGTTTAGTTGAGAAAAGTTCCTTTAAGTTACGTTGTCACATTCTTGTGTCTTTAAATAGCTCCTAATCTAATGAGATACTACTGTAGCTAATAATTAAATACTCATAAATACGCAGTTTTATCTAGAATCTAGAAAGTGATAGTTGGGGAAAAAAAGGGCAAAAAAGCTAATAAGAAATATTATGATTTCTTTAAAGAGAACAGTTCCAGTTTGACTCATTTCAAAGTCAAAAGTCAAAGTCAAAGTCAACTTTATTGTCAGAACTGCAATATGTACAGGACATACACAGGATTGAAATTGCGTTTCTCTCAGTCCCTCGGTGCAACAGTAACCATCTAAACACTAAACACTAAAACATTTAATAAACATAAGCATAAAATAGTAAAAGTGTAACACTGTCCTGAGTTTTTTCATAGTAGTATAAAAGTATGAAAATTTACACCAACACTGAAACACCAAACACCCCTAAAACACCAAACACCCAATGAACATAAGCATAAAATGAAATAATAAAAGTGTAATACTGTCCTGAGTTTTTTCATAGTAGTATAAAAAGTATAAAAAGTATATCTATAAAATAAACTGAAGGTTCTAGCATTGACATTTGCAAAGAGTGGCACAGCAGCATATGAGTTAATGTACACAGTATATGTATGAGGTAGTTGATGTTGGTATAGAGGCAAAGTGGCATATGCAGTAAGGCACATAAGGCACATTTGGCATCCTTAGATAAGGCTAGTCAGAGAATACTGTATATGTATCAGCAGTAGTGTAGATATAAAAGTAGTGTAAATGTAAACAGTAGTAATAAATGTAAACCGTATTAATAAATGTAAACAGTGAATGTAAACAGTAGTATGACTATAGGCAGTAATGTAATACAAACATTAGTGCAAATATGAGAAGTAGTGCAAACTGAATGAGCACATAATAATAATAATAATTAATTCAATTTATAACGCACTTTTCATTACTGAAAATCTCAAAGTGCTACACATATATTGAATGCTACACACATTCATAAACCGGTGGCGGCAGACTACCATGCAAGGTGCTTTCCAGTCCTACCGGGAGCAACTCAGGGTTAAGTGTCTTGCCCAAGGACACAACGACACATGGTGCGGGTCCCGGGAGTCGAACCGCCAACTTTCCGATCGGGAGACGACTGCCATTACCACTACACCACTACACCACTGAATGACATGACCGAGAGTTTAGTGAATAACCCGTTTGATGACACAGGGTCCAGTGTTAAAAACTTTGTGTTGAGTGGTAATGTGTGAGAAAGTTTTTTGTGTTAAGGCAGTTCAAATGGGAGGGGAGGCAGAGCAGGCAGAGTGTTTAGCATTCTGACTGCCTGATGAACAGAGCTGTCTCTCAGTCTGCTGGTTCGAGCCTGGAGACTCCTCAGTCTCCTCCCTGATGGCAGCAGTCTAAAGCGGCTGTGTAGTGGGTGTGTGGGATCACCTGCCATGCAGAGGGCTTTCCGAGTGAGGCGTTTGCTGTGTAAGTCCTGCAGTGAGGGCAAGGAGGTGCCGACGATCTTCTCAGCTGCTCTCACGATGCGCTGGAGGCTCTTGCGGCATGATGCAGTACATGCACCAAACCACACCGTGATGCAGCTGGTCAGGACACTTTCTATGGCACCCCTGTAGAAGGTGCACATGATGGGGGTTGAAGCTCCAGCCCTTTTCAGCTTGCGGAGAAAGTAGAGGCGCTGGTGAGCCTTCTTGGCCAGTGCTGCAGTGTTCCTGCTCCAGGACAGGTCCTTCGAGACGTGCACTCCCAGGAACTTGGTGCTGTCCACTCTCTCCACTGCGGTGCTGTTGATGGTCAGAGGGGCATGTTGTGCATCCCTCTTCCTGAAGTCCACGACAATCTCCTTTGTCTTCTCCACGTTGAGAGTGAGATTGTTGTGTCCGCACCACAAGGCCAAGCGGCTCACCTCGTTCCTGTAGTCCGTCTCATCGTTGTTGCTGATGAGACCTACCACTGTTGTGTCGTCCGCAAACTTGATGAAGTGGTTGGAGCTGTACGATGGTGTGCAGTCGTGTGTTAGCAGGGTGAATAGAAGGGGGCTCAGCACACATCCTTGTGGGGCCCCTGTGTTCAATGTGATGGTGCTAGATGTGTTACTCCCGATCCGTACTGTCTGTGGTCTCCCGGTCAGGAAGTCTAGCAGCCAGTTACACATTGAGGTGTTCAGCCCCAGACTGTCCAGTTTATGGATGAGCTGTTGGGGGATGATGGTGTTGAATGCCGAGCTGAAGTCGATGAACAGCATTCTAACATAAGAGTCCTTCGTGTCCAGATGTGTGAGAGCTGTGTGGAGGGCAGAGGAGATGGCATCGTCGGTTGAGCGATTAGGTCGGTATGCAAATTGGAAGGGATCCAGGGANTGTATATATATATATATATATATATGTATATATATATATATATATGCCCAGTGGAAACATCACGTTGATGTTCTTTACATTCGGCATTTTTTTTCTCTTAGCATGTGCTTTCTACATTCCCTGCAGAAAGCAGCTGGGAGCTGCCTGTCTTTTAGGACAGATGTTCTCACATGCACTTTGCTGAGCATTTCAAGGACGTGAATGTATTACGTTCCCATAGCAAGTATGTTGCACAGAGAGACCAGACTGAAAGGGAACTGAAAGTTATGCACCATAACTCATGTTCCCTGAAGGAAGGACACAAGGTGCAACATATCTGGTCCTTTTCAATGCTGAAAGCTCGGTGAAGTGCAAATTTGGAGAAAGATGGATGGGCGTCAGCCGCTTAAGTACCCAGAGGGCGGGGCCGGCGTTGACGCCCTAGCCGTAAAGGCGTGAGTATATTCCAAATTCAAGATCTTTTTTATTGAATTTTTCATTTTTTTCCTTCAGACAACAACAACAACAACAAACAAGAACAAAAACAAAACAAAAACAAAACAAAAAAACAACAATCAATCTAAGTTACAACATGTAGAAAATAATCCCTACCCAATCACTGCCAAAAGAAAAGGGAAAAAAATAAATAAAAGGTAAAATAGCCAAGATACTGCATTAACCTGAATGAGTTGTGTTGTCAAAGAGACTGGAACAGATTCAGGAAAGGTCCCCAGACATTCTCAAATTTACCCTCTTTCTGTTGGAGTGTGAATCTGATTTTCTCCAGCTTTAAACAGGACATGATGTCAGCCAACCACTGAGCGTGAGTGGGTGGAAACGGTTCTTTCCACCTAAGCAAAATAGCTCGTCTGGCCAGGAGAGAGGTGAACGATATTACATGTTGTTGGTTTTTATTTAGGTTTGTCATGCCCTCTACAAGACCAAACAGAGCAATCAATGGGTCAGGGTTCAGGCGTGTATCTAGTACACGTGATAAAGTCTGAAAGATTTCTCGCCAGTATTTGTTCAGAGATGGGCAAAACCAAAACATATGGGAGAGAGAGGCTTCAGCATGTTTGCATCTCACACAGTATGGGCTGACATCAGGATACATAGAGGACAATTTCAGTTTAGAGATGTGAGCTCTGTGCACCACTTTAAATTGTATTAGACAATGTCTAGCACAGAGAGAACTGGAGCTCACCAGTTTGAGTATGGAGGTCCAAGAGTCCTCTGAAATAGAGGAGCCGAGATCCTCTTCCCAAGCAGCTTTGATTTTATCTGAGGAAGCACGCTTCAAATCCAATAGTTTACTGTAAATGAATGAAATGGACTGTTTTTTATTTGGGTCTAGAGAAAGAATAGTGTCAACAATACTGCTATCAGTTGAAATGGAGAGGCTGGACAAATGAAGAGTAATAAAGTGCCGTATTTGGAGATACCTAAAAAAATTGGACTTGGGAAGACTAAATTTTTCACATAGTTGTTGAAATGAAGCTAAAGTGTTATTGAGAAACAAGTCATTGAAGCGTACTATACCCCTTCTTTGCCATTCTTTAAAAACAGAGTCCTGAGATGAGGGTTTGAAAAGTTGGTTAGACATGATAGGGCTATAGAGAGAGAAACTAGAGAAATTGAAACATTTACGAAATTGTGCCCAGATTTTTAGTGAGTGTTTTATAACTGGATTTATAACAGTTGTAAGTGATGGAAGCGGGAGTGAGGATCCCAAGTAAGCCCCGGTGGACCATTTCCCAGAACACTGTGACTCCATCTCTACCCAGTCAGGGCTGTCAGGCCTGTTGTAATAGAATGACCAGAAAGCTAGACAGTGCAAGTTTGCTGCCCAATAATAAAAGCGGAAATTTGGAAGGGCAAGACCGCCTGCGGCCTTAGTTTTTTGGAGATGTGTCTTATTTAAGCGTGGACGTTTTCCTTGCCACAGATATGATGAAATGATGGAATCTAACTGAACAAAGAATGAACCAGGGATAAAAACAGGAATATTTTGAAAAAGATATAAAAACTTAGGTAAAGTGACCATCTTGACTGAGTTAATACGGCCTGTGAGGGAAATGGAAAGCGGTGACCATCGGGATAATGCCTGCTTTGTCTGATTCAACAGAGAGACAAAGTTTTCTTGATATAAATCTTTATACCTCCTCGTAACTGTAACACCCAGGTAAGAGAATTTTATCTTCTCAATTTTAAGAGGCCATTTACCAAAGTCAAGAGTCTGCGCCAGGGTATTAACAGGGAAAATTACACTTTTACTCAGGTTTAATTTGTAACCAGAATTTATTCCAAATTCCTCAAGTAATGATAAAACGGAAGGCAACGTGTCAGTCGGATGAGAAATGAAAAGTAAAAGGTCATCAGCATAAAGGGAGACCTTGTGCTCCATATCGCCTCTCCAGATTCCTGAAATTGTGTCACAGGACCGCAAAGCAGTGGCAAGAGGTTCAATTGCCAGGTCAAAGAGCAAAGGGCTCAGTGGGCATCCCTGGCGAGTTCCTCGATGTAGACTGAAGGGTTTTGATATCTGAGAGTTGGTCCGAATGGTTGCGGTGGGATGTGAATAAATTAATTGCACCCATGTAATGAAATTGGGGCCAAAACCAAATTTGTCAAGAACATTAAACAAGTAGTCCCATTCAACCCGATCAAATGCTTTCTCCGCATCAAGGGAAATAACACACTCAGGAACAGTATCCGAAGGAGAATAAATAATGTCCAAAAGGCGTCTGATATTAAAAAAGGAGTGCCTGCCTTTAATGAATCCAGTCTGGTCTTTTGATATGATGAAAGGAAGGATCTTTTCCAACCTTTGAGCAAGAACTTTGGCTAAAATTTTGGCGTCTGTATTTAAAAGGGAGATTGGTCGATAAGAGGAACAGTGAGTTGGGTCTTTTCCTTTCTTTGCAATGAGGGTAATGCAGGCCTCTAAGAAAGATTTCGGAAGGGATCCTTGGTCAAACGACTCTAAGAGAACCGAGTGTAGGAGTGGGGAAAGTAATGAAGAAAATTTCTTAAAAAATTCAGCAGGGAAGCCGTCAGGACCCGGACATTTGCCAGACTGCATTACCGATACAGCTGACACAATTTCTGTCAGGGATATTGGGATCTCCAGTGCATCTTTCAGGTTGGGTGTGAGTTTTGGCATATTGGTCCTTTCGAAAAACTGAGAAGATAAATTCTTGTTGGTTTGGGATTCTGAAGTATATAAATGGGAATAAAAGTCCTTAAATGCTCTGTTAATTTGTAAATGATCTAGAGTTGTGGTGCCGTTCTCTAATTGGATCTTAGGGATGATTTGTTTAGCCATGGCACCCTTCAACTGATTTGCCAGTAGTTTTCCTGACTTTTCTCCATGTATGTAAAATGATGATTTACTTTTCAAAAGTGATTGTTCTATTGAGTATGTAGACAATAAATCAAACTTAGTTTTGAGTTCTACTTTTTTTTTGTACAGATTAGGGCATTTGTTTTGAGCATATTGTTGATCAATTTCTTTTATCTGCTGGGCTAAATCAGTTCTTTCTTTTTGAGATTTTTGCCTCAGCCGGGCGGTATATGAAATGATTTGTCCCCTAAGATAGGCCTTAAGGGTATCCCAAACGGTTGACAATGGGATCCCAGGAGTTCTGTTTATGGATAGAAAGAAGGTTATTTCTTTTTCTATAAATGTAACAAAATCATTGTTTGACAGTAACGTTGAATTGAATCTCCACTGTCTACTCCTTATAGGAATGTCAGGGAGGGACAAAGACAGAGTGACAGGTGCATGGTCTGAGATGACAATACTGTGGTAGTCACAGCCACGGACAGAGGGAAGAAGTTTGTTGTCCATGAAAAAGTAATCGATCCTCGAGTATGAGTGATGAACATGAGAAAAAAAAGAATATTCTCTCTCAGCTGGGTGTAAAAAACGCCATACATCGCACAGGCCATACTTAGATAGAAAGGCACGAATAGTGTGGGACGACCTGCTGGCTGTGGCAGGGTTTGTAGAGGATCTGTCCAAAACTGGGTCCAACCAGCAATTCAAGTCACCACTGAGTATCAATGAGTATGTGTTTAGGTCCAGGAGCAGTGAAAATAATTTCTCAAAGAAACCAACATCATCCATACCCATAGCAAAGCAAAATTGAAGATAAGATCTCATTTATGTCACATTTACGGATCCTAGACATCAATGAGCACTAATCAAGACCAAAGTGGTTTTCTCATTCTTCTCAAATGTCTCTCCTGAGAAATATGTCTCACAGTGAGCACTGTGCGAGTTCTCTAAATTCTCTTACAGCTGTCTCTTTTTCTTGTCTCAGTTGTGAGAAAAATGAGACATAATGTGCTGCTCTCAAATTTGTCTCAATTTGATATCCTTGGAAGCACACTCTCTCATGGCTGTCTCTCATTGCTCTCCATTTGAGTTCTCAGCCAAAAGAAAACTGAGATGAGTGCAAGCGCTCACATGAGTCTTAATAAGAATTAAAAATGTATCTCAATGATATCTCAGCTTATCTCATGCCAAAATAAAGACAATACAGGAAAAATAAAATTGAGATGGTTTATTCACATAATATTCATAATATTCAACTTACAAAATTTGTTGATTTCTTACACAAGTCATACTACTCAATGACAACTTTGAGTTCCAAAACTTAACCCATTCAACAACAATGTGCTCAAAACACACCTTTTTGAGACTTTAAAATGTGTGAACTTTCTAGATGTTAATATTTTACTGTCAAATTTATGATTTTCTGACAGTAGTGTGCAGGTTTCTTTTACTGCTACAATAGAGTTTTGCTTTGAATTATGCACAAAAGTCTTGGGAAGTGTAACAAAAACTGTTTTAACAATTTAAAAAAGCTAAGTCTGGTCCTCTGGACATTCAAAAAATAAAACAAAATAAAGCAAAAAAAATGTAGAAACGTTTCGTCTTTCGTCCGAAAGACTTCCTCAGTCTGAGTTGCTGTGTTCAGCTCAGTCTTATAAATAGCACCCTCTCACAGTGTTGCACAACCAGTTGGCTGATGACAGCCTGAAACCAGTTGCTCACATGATCAAGGAGGGCCATCAGCCTAACAATGGATCATTAGCACCCTGATGGTTGTTTGCTATTCACAGAGGGCTGAGTGATACTAGCAATAACAGCATTGTAAGAGGGGGACAGTTGAACCCGGAGGCCTCCACCCCTGTTTAATGATGGACGGTTTCTTTTCACAAAGATGGCCTCCTTTACTCCTCTCTCAAACCATCGTTCCTCTCTATCAAGGATGTGAACATCTTCATCCTTGAAAGAGTGACCGCTGGCGTGGAGATGAGTGTAGACTGCAGAGTCCTGACCTGATGATGTTGATCTTCTGTGCTGGGCCATCCTTTTGGCCAGTGGCTGTTTAGTTTCCCCGATATAAGACTGATCACAGCCCTCCTGACACTGAACAGCATACACAATATTACTCTGTTTGTGCCGGGGGACTGGATCTTTGGGATGAACCAGTCTTTGCCGTAATGTATTTTGGGGTTTAAAAGCCACTGGGACGTTGTGT
>JBBPBX010023716.1:29080-40299 GCA_038048925.1 Garcialebias charrua | reverse complement strand
ACCACAGCCCTCTGTGTGGAGCAGAGAGCTGATCTTCATTTTCAACTACTGTATAATGCGATTTAAATTTAAAACATGTAATATGTTTTGCATTGTTTAAATCACATAACTTGAATTGCATAATGTCCAGATAGCTTCATTTAGCTCAGATAACTTCATTACACCTCCCACCCATAACAGAAACTGTTTATAATTGTTAAACTGTTATCATTTAGCACATTTGGCCACGCTCCAACCGGCAGCAGCTTCATGGGCTCTCAGTTCATCTAGAATAGAATAGAATAGAATAGAATATATCTTTATTGGCATATTTGCACCAAGGTACAAAGTGTTGCAATTGGCGCACGCACCACGCACCTAGCTTTTAGTAGTTTTAATAGTGATTCTGTACCTGACTTTGCACGTTTTATGCGGGTGAATTATAGCCAAACTGAACTGTTGAGAATTGGAGCGGATTTACCACAGGGAACAGCTGAAATCAGCAACAAACTTAAATCTACGCTCGGCAGGATGCGGCTTTTGAAGTCTTCCACCTGGAAGCTACAGCGGAGGTGCTCCGGCTCACGCTCCGGCGAAAAGAAAAGGAAACGGTGCTCCCGGCATCAGAAGCGAGGCTGCCGGGCGGGGATTATGGTGAGACTGAGGGCTGACGCTAAAACCGGGAGACCCCCGATGCCGGCTCTTTTTCTGTCTAACGTCCGCTCGCTGGACAGCAAAATGGATTTGCTTCGTCTGAGAGTGACAACGTCGGAGGAAATGAAGAAGTGCTCTGTGCTTTGCCTCACGGAAACGTGGATTTCTAAGGAAACACCAGACTCTATGTATGAACTGGATGACAGACTCTTTTTCAGAGCGGATCGCTGCATAGAGACTACGGGGAAAACACGAGGCGGCGGTGTCTGTGTGTACGTGAGTACGAACTAGTGCTCAAATTTTGCTGTTATAAAAAGCCTTTGCACAGCTGCTGTGGAGTTGATCACAGTGAGGTGTCGCCCCCATTATCTACCCCATAACTATTCAGTGATCCTTATCACAGTTATCTACATCGCCCCAGATGCTAATGCTAATGTTGCCCTGGAAGAAATTCATGACTTACTCAGCTCGCTGCAGTGTAAATACCCAGAGGAGCTCTGCATTGTTTTAGGTGACTTCAACCACGTGAATTTAAAGGACTATCTCCCTACCTTTAATCAACACGTATCCATAGCAACACGATGAAGTAACACCCTCGATCACGTCTACACAAATGTAAGAGGCGCGTACGCAGTGAAGCCACGCCCACCGCTCGGGGGTTCTGATCATTTATCCCTCCTCATGGTCCCAGCACAACTCCCCCCACTAAGACGCTGTAAACCAGAACAAAAGGAAGTAAAAATTTGGCTCCAGGACAGCACCCTCATGCTGAGAGACTGCTTTGAAAAACCTGATTGGTCTGTTTTCAGGGAGGCTGCTGCTGATGGAAGCTCAGTGGACCTGGAACTTTATGCATCCTCAGTACTGGGTTATATTAGCACATGCTCTGAAAATGTATCCATACAAATATATGTTAAATCTTACCCCAACACAAAACCCTGGTTAAACAAAGAGGTTCGCACCCTGCTGGCAGCCAGGAACACTGCCTTCAAGTCTGGAGACTCAGAGGAGCTGAGAAAGACCAGGAAAGAGCTGGTTGCTGGCATTAAGAGGGCCAAGGCCACATATGCACAGAGGATCGAGGGACAGTTCACCTCACAAGACCCACGGAGCATGTGGAAGGGCATCAAATGCATAACTGATTTTAAAGGCAGGAGCAAACAGTGCCCCAAAGACTCATCTCTGCCTGATGCCCTCAACAAGTTTTATGCACGGTTTGAAGACCCAAATAGACCATCCAGCACCAGACTCACCTCATCACCAGATGAAGAGCATTTCAGCGTGACCGTAACAGAAGTGAGGAGTAGTCTCAGAAGGATCAACCCTCATAAAGCAACTGGACCGGACAACATCCCCGGGAAAGTTCTGAAGGAATGTGCGGACCAGCTCTGTGAGGTGCTGGCTGACATCTTCAACACCTCACTTGCTCTGGAAACAGTCCCCACCTGCCTGAAGACCGCCACCATCATTCCAGTCCCAAAAAGCTCCACAGTGACTGGTCTGAATGACTATCGGCCGGTGGCTCTCACCCCGATAGTCGCAAAATGCTTCGAAAAACTGGTCATGGCCCACATCAAAACAACCGTCAACATAAACGAGGACCCTCATCAGAATGCTTACCGTGAGAACCGATCAACAGAGGACGTCATCTCTTCCATGGTCCACACTGCTCTCACCCACCTGGATCAGAAAGACTCCTACGTCTGTATGCTCTTTGTGGACTTCACATCTGCCTTCAACATCATGATCCCCCAAACTCTGATGGACAAACTATCCACACTTGGACTAAGCCCCTCCATTTGTAACTGGGTACTGGACTTCTTAATAAACAGACCTCAGTCCGTGAAGATCCACAACTTCTCCTCCTCCACCATTACCCTCAGCACTGGCTCTCCTCAAGGATGTGTGTTGAGCCCCCTTCTGTTCACTCTGCTCACATATGATTGTGCAGCTACCCATCCAGGTTGTCATATTGTAAAGTTTGCAGATGATACAGCGGTGGTGGGATGCATCACAAACAATGATGAGTCCAGCTACAGGCAGGAGGTGGAACATCTGGAGAGCTGGTGCAAAGAGAATAACCTTCACATGAATGTGAAGAAGACAAAGGAGATGATTGTGGACTTCAGAAGGAACAAACAAACCCACACCCCACTGAACATAGGGAGCTGGACCAACAACACCACCAGCCTGATCAAGAAAGGTCATCAGAGACTCTACTTCCTCAGAAGGCTGAGACGAGCTGGTCTGAGTAGCCCAGTCCTCACCTCCTTCTACAGGTGTGCAGTGGAGAGCATCCTGTGCTCCAGCATCAACGTGTGGCATGGGGGCTGCACAGTTGCAGAAAGAAAAGCTCTGCAGAGAGTGGTGAAGGCTGCACAGAGGTCTGTTGGAGTCAGTCTCCCCACCATCACAGACATTTACACCTCCAGATGCAGGAAAAGAGCCACCTGCATCATGAAAGACCCCACTCACCCAGCACACACACTCTTTGCCCCACTCCCCTCAGGACGGAGGTTGAGGAGCATCAAATGTAGAACCACTAGACTGAGGAACAGCTTCTACCCTGAGGCTGTTAGACTCATGAATAAATGAATAATAAGAGTGATCACTGTGAAATGTCACATCATGCTGATGCTGATCTGTTTTCTTGTTGCTGTGTTCATCTGTGACCATCTGCTCATAATGACTCATGTTCGTGCTGCTGTTTGTAATGATGTTTTTCTATTACTCTAGGGCTTAGTGTATTTCTAGTTGGATGTTTTTCTTAGTTCATATCCTAGATGTTATTACTGTTTTTCTCTTACATTTTGTTGTTGGATGTAACTGGGACCCTGTGTACATAATCTCATTTCATTACATGTACTACATGCGGTGCAAATGACAATAAAGACTCTCTGACTCTGACTTATAGTCCAGCGCGACACATGAAATATGCACCTGCCTAGTTCAATAAATACTGGCTTCAACTGGAACTGTATCCAACTGGTGTCTTTTCCCAACACAGATGTTGGTCACAACAGCTACATTCCGGTAGATTAACTATCCATCCATCCATCCATCCATCCATCTTCTTCCGCTTATCCGGGGTCGGGTCGCGGGGGTAGCAGCCTAAGTAGGGAGGCCCAGACTTCCCTCTCCCCAGCCACTTGGAGCAGCTCCTCCGGGGGAATCCCAAGGCGTTCCCAGGCCAGCCGAGAAACATAGTCCCTCCAGCGCGTCCTGGGTCTTCCTCTGGGTCTCCTCCCGGTGGGACATGCCCGGAACACCTCACCAGGGAGGCGTCCAGGAGGCATCCTAACCAGATGCCCGAGCCACCTCAACTGGCTCCTCTCGATGTGGAGAAGCAGCGGCTCTACTCCGAGTCCCTCCCGGATGACTGAGCTTCTCACCCTATCTCTAAGGGAGAGTCCAGCCACCCTGCGGAGAAAACTCATTTCAGCCGCTTGTATCCGAGATCTTGTTCTTTCGGTCATAACCCAAAGCTCATGACCATAGATGAGGGTGGGAACGTAGATCGATCGGTAAATTGAGAGCTTTGCCTTTTGACTCAGCTCTCTCTTCACCACGACAGACCGGTACAGCGCCCGCTTCACTGCGGACGCTGCACCTATCCGCCTATCGATCTCACGCTCCAGTTTTCCCTCATTCGTGAACAAGATCCCGAGATACTTAAACTCCTCCACTTGGGGCAGGACCTCCTCCCCGACCCGGAGAGGGCATGCTACCCTTTTCCGGCTCAAGACCATGGCCTCGGATTTGGAGGAACTGATCCTCATCCCGGCCGCATCACACTCGGCTGCAAACCGCTCCAGTGAAAGTTGTAAATCACGAACTGATGAAGCCAGTAGGACCACATCATCTGCAAAAAACAGAGAAGCGATTCTAAGGTCACCAAAACGGATCCTCTCAACACCTTGGCTGCGCCTAGAAATTCTGTCCATAAAAGTTATGAACAGAATCGGTGACAAAGGGCAACCTTGGCGGAGTCCAACTCTCACCGGAAACGAGCCTGACTTACTACCGGCAATGCGGACTAGAGCTGTCATCGGGCCGGAAATCCACGGCCCTACCCTACCCGAGCCCTAAGTTTAATTACCCAAGCCCGAGGGAGCCCGCTGATTTCCTAGAAATCACCGCCCGACCCGACCCTACCCGATTAAAAAAAAAAACAACAACAACAAAAAAAAAAAAACACTACGTTTATTTATTAAGCTTTTACTGCGTTCTCCCACTCAGCAAAAGAACTTGATGTTGTTCTTCTTTGTTTTGATGGAGGAGGAGGAGGTGTGAGCGCGCTGCTCGCAGTTTGCTGTTGAAGCTTCAGGAATGTCAGGAATGCGGCAACTTGTTCCGCCGCAGAGAGCAGTGTGCGGACGTGAGCGTGCACCTGACGCACGTCAGCTGGTGACATAATTTTGAGCTCGTTAAAGTTAGGCCACAGAAATAATGCAACTCTCTGCAAGTCGTGGATAATAATTTTGCGCTCCAGCACTTCTGCATGTCTGCGGCGCAGAAACACCTGCTGCGGAGAGTCTGTGTGAGGACTGGCAGTGTTGCTTCAGTTTCTCATTCCAGAGACAAACCAGGTTGGTGGGATATTTGTCACCCTCCAGTTCTCTCTGTGCACGGTAAAATGGTTCGAGAAATGTCACTAAAAAGTCCAGCATGTCGGGGGAGACGCTGTCAGGCGCGCGCCGCGCGCCTGCTCTCTGGCTGAGTTGCCAATTTAGTGGCTGCGCTCAGTGCGCTGCGGTTTTCACCATCTAAATTCACTCTATTAATTATTTCCTCATCAATAAACTTACTGCCTTATATTCTTTACAAGCAGATTAAAACAATTTTATATTGTGTGCATTTTTATTTAGTTTTGTTTGTGCTGTATGATTAAAAAAACCACATCAAAGCCCGAGCCCGACCCGCGGCCCGCCAATCAAACGCAAAAATATGGCCCGAGCCCGACCCGAAGTCGGGTAGGGCTCGGGTAGGGTCGGGCTCGGGCAAAGAAACGACACCTCTAATGCGGACCAAGCTCTGACACCGGTCGTACAGGGACCTAACAGCCCTTATCAAAGGGCCTGGTACCCCATACTCCCGGAGTACCCCCCACAGAACCCCCCGAGGGACGCGGTCGAATGCCTTCTCCAAGTCCACAAAGCACATGTAAACTGGTTGGGCAAACTCCCACGCACCCTCCAGGACCCTGCTGAGGGTGTAGAGCTGGTCTAGTGTTCCACGACCAGGACGAAAACCACACTGCTCCTCCTGAATCCGAGGTTCGACTATCCGACGGACCCTCCTCTCCAGAACCCCTGAATAGACCTTACCAGGGAGGCTTAAGAGTGTGATCCCCCTATAGTTGGAACACACCCTACGGTCCCCCTTTTTGAATAGGGGAACCACCACCCCAGTCTGCCAATCCAAGGGAACTAGCCCCGATGTCCACGCGATATTGCAGAGTCGCGTAAGATTAACTATGAGACTCAAAATATATTCCATCAGTCGTAGCACAGAAAGCAGTATTTTATATCATTGTTGTTGATAGAAATATGCCTTTGGTCCGTCATGTTAAAGCACATGCGCCTGTAGTGTGCATGTACTTTAACAGCTCTACAGAAGCTGCTCTATTGAGAATGAACTTTCTTGTCTACAGAAGCTGTTTAAATAACAGCAGGCGGCCGTCTCAAAAACCTCCACTCTTAAGGCTGGTTTATACTTCTTGTCGCACGTCTTTTACCCCCCGTTGAGGCTTGTTTGTCACTGACTGCATTGAGTGTTTATACTTTGAAACGACGTGGGGGATACATTATAGTAATATCCCTCTTCCCTCCCATTCCATACGTCACGCGCACTCCCACTGCATACGTCGGCGAGTTTCTCTCCTCAGGACCATGTGGGGGGGTCTCCGCTCGCTTTAAACGCACATTTTTACGCATAACAACTGAGTTTTCTTTGTTTTAAAAGCTGCGCATGCGCGATCCTCTTCATTTTGTCAACTTTACACGTGCATGCTTTAGCTCCTGTGTACGCGCGCGTGTTCGTAAATATATATATAAATATATATCAATTGGTGTGTGTGTGTGTGTGTGTTGGGGGCAATGCGCAAAGTGTTTGGTCTCCAAGCTCTCTCCACCCCCGCAGAGACGCACGGTTTGCGTGTACGCGCGCGCGCACAAACAAATTTCTCTTAAAAACTATCCATGTCAAAGCAAAAACAAAAACCGGCTTCTGGAAGAGTAGCGGGTAGCGGTGTGATACACCATGTATTGACATCCAAACAAAAAACGCCCACAAACTTTGAACCAATCACACGCTCCGAGCCGCAACCTCCACGTCTCGCAGTGCTGACTGGGGGCCATGTACAAGACGGCTGTCACTGGGAGATCGCAGTGGGAGTGCAGACGAAAGTTGCGCAACTTTTTTCACTCAATGGGGGGTAAAAGACGTGCGACAAGAAGTATAAACCAGCCTTGAGTGGTGGGTTGATAAACTTATGGGGGGGGACAGCCAAACTGCAGAGAGAAAGGTGCGGTTTCACTCAAAATATGTGCCGTGTAAACGGGCACTAAGAATCCTACAAAGGGTGTCACTGAATTATCATTGAACTATCCTATTTTATTTGGCTGTTATTGTCCAGTTTCCAACAACAGTTTTTAAATTTCTAGTCTTCTTGCAGCTTGGCCACCCATACAACAAGCTGTACGCCAATGTCACCCAGTCTCCCCAGTTTAGATTCATGCTGAGAAAAACTACCACAGACGCCATCTTTGCTTTGAGGATGCTGATGGAGAAGTACAGAGAGGGTCAGAAAGAACTTCAATATGTCTTTGTGGATTTAGAAAAGCATGTGACAGGGTGCCAAAGGAGGAGGTGTGGTATTGCAATCTAGATTGGCAGAGAAGTATGTTAGACCGGTCGGTATAGGACATGTATGAGGACAGCAGGAGAGTGGTGAGATGTGTTGTAGGAGTGACAGAGAACTCCAAGGTGGAGGTGGGATTGTATCAAGGATCAGCACTGAGCACCTTCTTGTTTGCTCTGGTGATGGACTGACTAACAGATGAGGTCAGGCAGGAATCCCCATGGACTATGATGTAAGTGTTAAGATCAGAAACTCAGTCTCCTGATTGGTTCGTGGACCAGGAGGAGGAGTGAAAAATGAGACTTAGAAAGTCAAGGTTAAATAAGTCTGTTTAGAAAAACAGAGAGAATTGTTTAGAGAAAGTGTCTAGAACCGAGGAGCCAGTTATAAGATTACTTTTCTAACTTCCAAACAAAACTGAAAGTTCAGTCTGACACATACAGTAGTTTGAACTATCACACGGTTTGAGCACCATCATACTGCAGAATAAACCAGCATACTGTATAACAAATGTGATCATAAAACATATTGTAACATGGAACACTGCTCATATGAATAACAGGTGATGCTTTGATTATATTTGTATTAGAACACAATTAAAAGAGTAGAACTAGTGTCTTTGTGAGAGATTATGTTCTTAGACTCCAACTGAATGGAATAAACTGTGTTAATGTCTGTTTTACTGAGAAAATCAGTAAAAGGTGTCACTGGAACAGTTCAAAGAGACAAAGGTGTATTCTCGCATCTCAGTTAGACCAAGGTTAGGTCCACTACATTCCCCCCTTTTGGGAGTCATCGCCCGTCCCTAGGGACCAGTTCCAACACGAAAGGATATCATCAAATGTCTCTGATCTTGATGTAATCCAGCAAGTAATGAAAAGTAATTCCCAAAATGTTTGTGAGTAATTCCATACTGTTTGTAGGTAATCCCATTGTGGTAAACTTTTAATCCTTTGGAAAATTGAGCCTGTAAACCCTTGGAAAACTGAGTCTGTAATCCCTTGGAAAACAAAGTCTTATAATCCACAGCGGTAATTCCACAGCGGTAATTCCATAACGATTAGAGTTGTTGATTTCATCAGCAACAATTGTTTTTATCAGCATGTAGAGGAGATCCCTTGATTGACGCAGAGGATGCGACCCTTGGATGAAGGTTGAAGACCATCGTAGGAGTTGCAGGTCCCCACATCAAAGGTTGTAGGCTCGTTGGTTTCCAGTTGGTGCCACTCTGGTTCTATGTGTCATACATTTATGTGGTTTTGGGTGGGCTTATGTTTGGGATTTTACATTAAGCCTTACCTATATGCACCTGGTATGTAAGCTATCATGGTTTAGATCAGCTACAGATACCAGGTAAGGGATGGATCAATGCTATAAAAATCAGATATAGGGATCTACATCTATAGAAGGTTCAGGAGGTCTTCTGTAATGAAGGCCTCTTCTTCCAAACTATTCCTCCATTCATAACTTAGTTTAAAGTTAAACTAAAAAACAGAAAAAGAAAATATAGTTTGGTCTAAATGTCTGTTGTCCTTTTAGACGACGACGTAGGATTTTGGTATTCCCTTTAAATTTTGGAGTCTATGGCGAGACTCACTCAAAAATGATTGGATAATCTTATAATAGAATCGATCGAGTATTCTACTTGAAAGATTGTGAGATCAGCATAGATTATAGTATCTAAACTAGCATTAATCTAGAATGACTCCTCAAAGATTGAGGTTTTTAACAAAACGAACAGCATGTTGGCATAGTTAAATCCATTTAAGTCTTCAACTAACATTACTGCAAAACTGCTTTTGGCTAGGAGTGTTCAGAAAACAATACCAAACTTCAACAACAACAAAAGTAGCAATTAAGCAACTAGAAAACTCGTTTCACTGCTTCAACTCACTCCTATCGTCAGATTCCAACATGTACCACACAAGAAAACAGGTCTTAGCTTTATAACCGATGTCAATTAAATCCTACAGATTTAAACGGTTGCTAAGGTTAGTTTTTGTTGTGGGGTTTTAGACTTAGAGTTTCTAAGTTCTAGTTGGAACTGTTTCTTTTAGCAACTAATATAGTTTAAACTGTTTAGTTTATGTACTATTGTGTGCTTGGATGACCTTATTTTCCCATGAAGTCTGTGAGTTTGCGAGATCTTTGTATATTGTGGAGTTATTGAAATCTTTGTCTTTGACGTGGGCATGACCTAACAACACTTCCCTGTGGTCATGGGGGGCCACAAACACTGGTGAGGACGTCCGTCCATCGGCACAAGTTAGGATACCATTGTTTAGTTTGCTGTTTGCGTAGCTGAAAGAGGACTGAACACAGGAACCTTTTAGGTTTTGGCCAACGTTTCTTCTTACGTTTACCTCTTTCTGTGTAATTTAGGTGTGTCACAACTGTCGGCCCAGTCACAGGTGTGTCTGATTGTTCAGACTGCGATGGGTCACTGTCGTTGTTGTGTGCGTTTTCCCACTTCTTGACTGAAGAGGGGCTCTTTGAGTCTGTAAGAACTATGTTATTTCTGATTAGTTCTAGACTCAAATGCTTTTGAACCAAGGTTTCATCAAAAGCTTGGCTGGTTGCCGATTCATCTGTCCCTGGGGACAGTACAGTATCTTCAGTGTATGGGATCCTTGGATCTCAAGACCTTTTACTACCTATGGTAGGTAGTGTTCAGTGAGTGCTGATTGTTTCAAGCTCGCAGAGGAGGCTCTCTTCTTGGGCCAGAGTTGGGTCCAACTGTTGGGTCTCTTCTGTCTCACCTGTAATTGAAGGTTCACTTACCAGGCCTGTGATCTCTGTTGGGGAGTCACCCGTGCCTTCTGCGGTACCTGCTGACAGTCAGTGTCATGACCTTCAGGATCTTGTTGACTTTTAGCAATTTGTTGGTTGTCAGCATCTGTGGCAATGTTGTTGTCATTGTTGTTAACTGTGTGCTCTGAGTTTTTGTAAAAGATGGTGTTGCACATCGCTCCACCAGGTTGGACAATGATGTTTGTGTTATTATCAATGATAATGCTACTCATTGTTTCAGGTTGGTCAACCTCTGTAACATTCAAATCTTCTAACAAACTACTTACTTCCTCTGTCTCTTTCGAGCAAAGAGGTGTTGGGCCTTTTTCCTGGGGCATTTGTGACTCTTTGCATGTCTCGAACTGTTCTGTTCGAGGTGCAGGGGTAGCAGGGCCTTTGCTCCATCTAACCTACTTTGGGTCTCTTAGAGAGCGAACACCTACCTTTTGTGGTTCTTTGCTTGTCTCAGACTTTTCAATCTGAGGTGCACTAGGAGCAAGGCTCCGTTTAAACCACTTTGAGTCACTGTTCCAGTTGGCACCAACATTTCGTTGTTTGTTAGTTTGAAAATCTTGTTTATTCTCGCTTTCTGTAGGAGAGGGAACCTCTTCTATTTTTAGCAGCTGGGGTTTGACCATTTGACCTGGGCACACCTCTAAGGGTGTTTTGCTTTGCATGTGAGCCTCAAAAACATTTACAGCACACTGTTTTATTTCTTCCGTAGGTGTTACTCCAAATTGACACAAGGTGTACCATGGTACCTTAAATCTTATATTAGAGATTAGATTATTGGTGAAAACAGATTTGAAAAGCACATGTTCTTCCAGACCCAGTTCCTTTATGTCATCTGAATAAGCCTGGAGGATCCTGTCATAATACATCAATGGATGTTCATCTTCTTTCTGCAAGACATTCCGGGTAGCATAGTCGTCAC